>OLMU01000211.1:0-11842 GCA_900291995.1 Licmophora abbreviata | reverse complement strand
CTTTGGATATTCCATCGCGGCATTCCGGACTGTCGTCTACCCACGCCCAGGATCAAGATTTCGTGCGGCACGCTCGTTCATTGGATGTTTCCAGCGTCAACGAAAAGAAGCTAGACAAGTTTGGTTTCATTGTCAATATGGATAGGAACGGACACGTCTTTGAAGACGTTCTCGTCGAGGAACGGCTTCCTACACTAAACGAGACCAAAGTCAGTCAGAGACGTGTCAAAAAATGGAACGGTATGATGAAATCCTGGAATACAACCAAGTCCAAACGACGAAGACTGCTATGCAAGCGTCTACGCAAGGGCGTTCCTGACGCCATCCGAGGCACTGTCTGGCCATTGCTGGGTAACGTGCCGAAACGAATGAGCGACGAACACGTCGGACTCTACCAAGAGCTCGTAGACAAGACGGCGAATCTCAGCTTTGACGACGGCGAGCATTCCGACCGCAATGGGAGCAACGGCGGCGCTCGCTCAGTAGATCAACCTTCTTATGAACCTTACAGCAAGACGGACGACAGAATGATACATACGCGCTCTTTCAAACAGACCCAAGAAACCATTGAGCGAGACATTCATCGGACCTATCCGCGCCACAGCATGTTCCACGAAGATTCGGGTGCCGATAGCGACGATGACTTGCTAGGAGTGCTAGACGATCCTGAAGTCCGCGATATTATTGCTGAGATGGAGGGAAGAAGCAACGACAATGGAACGACGATTCTGCCTCATTCGGTCTCAAAACAGGACGAGGACAAGCAGGAGCTTTCGGCGCCGTGGGGCAAGGGAGGGCAGGCGGCCTTGCGACGAGTGCTACGGGCCTACAGTGCCTATGATCGAGAAGTCGGCTACTGTCAAGGCATGAATTTTATCGCCGGGATGTTTCTCACCTTCATGTCGGAAGAAGAGAGTTTTTGGCTTTTGGTTGGTACGTTTTAGAGTTGGTAGCTCGTGTCGACTCGCGGACGTCTTGCGCTAACTCCACACGTTCTTCCTTTGCATCAGCCATCATGAATGACCCACCATGTCGTATGCGTGGGTTGTTTGGAGAGGGCATGAGAGAAACGCACTGCGTTCTTTACGTTGCTGAAAAGCTAACGTACCAGTTCCTTCCAAAACTTGCCAAGCATTTCGAAGAGGAAAATGTTCACATTACCATGTACGCGACGCAGTGGCTACTCACGCTGTACACGAGCTCCTTTCCATTCCACTTGGTGACGCGGGTATGGGACGCCTTTCTAGGAGAAGGCTGGAAAATTGTTTATCGTGTCATGCTGGCGCTTTTGCAACAGTCCATGCCGACGTTGATGGCACTGAGTTTTGAAGAGATTCTAGCATACTTTCGTGACTTGCCTGACAAGGTCGACGGGGATACCATCATGGAAAGAGCTTTGAAGATCCCCTTGAAACGAAAGCATATTCTTAAGTATGAAGAGGAATGGAGGGCCCGTCCTCAACACCAATAGCAAGGGTGCGATTGGAAACTCCATGCGATCATCACGTGCGCCGATCACCAGTGGGTGGTGTCGAGTGCCGTGCCGTTGGAGAACTATGCTGCGACAGCTTCGTACTAGTTAGTGCAAGTAACATGCCGTCGAGCAGTGTTTCAACGCTTATCATTTCTGTTAACTTTTGGTTAGCGTTTCCGTTGTCGATCCCTACGCGATAGCAGATTCGGCCCGCTTCCCTGTCGACGGTCTGCTTGCGAGCCTGCGTCGAACGTATCGAAGAGTTTCGTCCTCTTCGCGTCCAATAGAAGCGCCTTGTTGACCACTTGTTTCGACGCCGAGAGCATCGGCGACTTTGTCTGGTCCAACCGTGTTAATCGGCTGGAACAACTCGCTGGCTTCTGCTTCGACTACTTGCAGCATCTCGAGACAGGCGACGGGGTACGGATTGAGACTCTCGTCGACGTCTCTGGTGTGTTTCAGTGTACTTCGGAGAGATTCTGATGCTGTGTGGAGGAGACTTAGCGCCCTGATACGCCCTCGTTCGTCCGGGCTTGACTCGACCGTGTAAGCGGCCATTGACCACAGACTAAGAGCTGTGGACTGTTCTAGTCCCATCTTAGTACTGGCGTGAGGTTCGAATGCGTGTCCTGGAGGTGCAAACGTGACCTGTGGAAGGTAACGCAGCCTGTCCTGATCGAGCGAGCGCGGGGAAGATGGATGTTGTGCGGGTGGGTTGCTCTTTCTTGCGCTAAGCGCCACCGAGAGGACACGCAAAGAGCGATTCTGATCGCCGAGTTCTCGAAGACACCGAGCAATGGCGCAACATGTCGTCACAACATTTGGATGTGTCATGTCCAGGCCATGCCCGATAAAGCCTTCAAGGGCGACCCGATATTCTCGACACGCTTCGGACCAATAGGCAGAGCTGCCGGCATAAGTCGATGGTAGAAGCACGGAGCAGTCATCTTCGCTCAGCGCAACACAGTTCGCAAGCACTGAAAGCGAGTCTGCTAGCAGACAGTGGTTCAGCATAGCGATGCCATGGGTATCGGTATTGACTTGTAAGTACTCTCTTTGCATCAAATTTCGAAGCGTTGCCACGAAAGACTCCAACATGACAATATTGTCGGAACCAGTGTGTTCCTCCAGAAGCACCTGTCCATCTTGCGATTCCTCACTCAGACTCTCTCGGAATGTCAAAAACGAGTTCTCTCGCTCAGACAGGTAGAATGCAAACCGAGACATGGCTCTATGGACCAGTGATACGGCAGAGTTAGCGTCCGACAAAATGGATTTTGTAGTGGCCAGATCCAGGAGGGCTGTCAAGGTCAACGGGTGGTAGAGCGGTAGGTGCTGTTCGCACTGAAGGACTAGAGTCCCCAACACATCCCCAGCCATGGTCCAATCCTTCGAGCGGGCATAGTGGCAGGCCAACATTCCCAGTATATCAAGGGGGCGCCCAATGGTCCGGTCCAGAAAACTGCTGATTCCATACTCTAACCAACCGGTCATACCTATTGAAACCGCTTGGTTGGCTATCACAAGACTTCGTCGCAAGGCTCTCCTGTCCACTCTCGCAAGAAATTCTGGGGTCATCCATGAGGGGAACATGATGTCAGCACGGTCGTCGACCTTCATATTATCTTGCGCGGATCCCTGTTTTTTTCGTTCCTCGCTCATAGTATGTGCGCTCCGTTCGATACGAGTCAACGCAAAGCTGCATAACGAGTGCAAACTACAAAGGGTGGAAACATGACGTGAACCTTCAGAAGCTTCCCTTAGCCCCACGATGAGTACACCAACGAGAATATCTGCTGAAGAACTTTCAGACAATGCTCTACGAATAAGGTCTCTTCGCTTCGGCCAGTTGATGCTGTCATCATGCCTCTGTGCACAGGGAGTCTCTGAAGAGCTCTTATCTTCGTATGGAGACTTTACGCCACCAACAGCCGGGGCCGACCGATCGGCAGGCGATTTATTTTCTTGCTCTGAACTCTGCACAGTGAGCTCGTTCGTATTGCTCGTGCGACTGTGGGTGGTCGAAGCTGCGATCTCCCCGATAGCTGGAGCCGACAAATCTTCCGGGGGATCTTCGCTTGCCGCATTCCCTGGATTCGATCCACTTTCAATCTTCCTATTGCGAGCGACAGCTGCCGCGATTGCGGCAATACCACCAGCCGTAGATGCTGAATTCTCCTTGGCCCGATGATCGTCTTCAGGGTCCACCCCCACAGTCTCTTCGGTGTGTTTGAGGCCTTTCTTGTCCTGCTTCTAGCTGCGGCGGCTGCAAGCGCGGCAATACCCCCAACAGGCAAAGCAGAAGACTGTTCGATAGGCTTCATATGTTCCGAATCACCACCCAAAGTCCCGTGGGAGCTTTCTTTTTCCTTCCTGCCTCGTATTTGAGCGGCTGTAGCGGCAAGCTGAGCGATGCCACCAGCAGGAGGTGCTAAAGGTACGACCGGCTTCTCGTCTACACGGTCGGCCTCAACAATCGTTAGCTCCCCGTGGTTTCCCGTTTTGTCCCGATTTCGGGCGGCAGCGGCCGCGAGTGCGGCGATACCGCCAGGAGGAGACACTGCAGGTTTCTTAGTCTTTCTCTCTTCTTCCGGTTCCGCCCCCGTGGTAGCTTCGTCCGCATCGTTCTTCCCGGGATTTCGAGCGGCAGATGCAGCGATTGCGGCGATGCCCCCCGGAGGGGAAAAGGAAGTTTCCTCTGAAGACTGCTTTTCTTCACTATCAACTCCCACCGTCGCTCGAGCAGCTTCATTTTCTTTCTGCTGCACGGCATCTGCGGCAAGTCCGGCGATACTACCTATGCTGGTCCCTGGTACAGCTCGTCTCCCGCCTGACAGCGCGTCTCCGGTCTCGACGTCCAGCTGTTCACGCTCGGAGGAACGGGAAGCTTTCGAGGGGGGCGCTGAACGAGAAATTGGGTCAACTTGAGGAGACCCTTCACTGATGCTTCTCTGCTTTCCGTGACGCACAATCCTTTGAAGAAGGGCAACATCGCTACGGGTTGAAACAGTAGAGGAGCCGTCATCTCCGCTCAACACACAGCTTGACTCTACTTCTACAATCTCACGGTGGAGTATTCGTCCTTTGGGTCCCAGAACACGGTGCATATGGGCGAGTTGGAATTGAATCTCTGTAGGTTTGATTGTAGAGCGAAGAGACCAGTCAGACTCGCTCGACTCAGATGGGTGGATGCAGCGCACGAAGGTTGACTTACCGGCAAGGAATCCATCCTCGAATTGAACAGAAACTAGCAGATGTCTGTAACCAGTAGGCAGGCGTCCCCATTCAGAATCACTCTTGAACAAATTTTTGATGCGCCGAATCTGCACCCTTCCAAACCTTCCATTCGGTTCTGTTGGAAATCTTGATTTTCCTGAGCTTCTAGCATTGAGGGAGGCGAGCGCGCAGACAAGAGAGCTTTCATCCAGGAAAATAGCCTGTCCTGCCAGTACGTCTTTGACCTGCCATACATCTCCGCGGTACTTCCGATCTGCCTTGCTCAGGATTGCTAGCTCAGATTTGACGCGCACTGATAACGTCACACCAAATATTTCTCGAGAACCAAAGCCTGCATGCCGAGCTAGCGAAGCCAACAGTTCAGAAAAAGCAGCACGATTCTTCTTCGCAGACGTTATGAGCACGGATACGTTCCGTTCGACACCGTCTCTCAGCTCATGTTGAAGAACATGTCCGCCGAGAGGTCGTCGCTGGATGTTGTTTGTGGTAGAAAGCTTGGAAAGGAACGACGAAAGAGTAGGGAGGTCGCCCGTTGAAAGCAAGGGCCCAAAGCCACTTAGATTACCAGCCTGTTTTGATATGTTTCGAGACGGACAAAAGTGACGGTCCAGTGGAGAGGCCTCACCTGCTCCTGCCATCGTAGCAGAAGACAAGTTTGTCCAGTCCCTTTTTTCAAGAGGATCTGCATTCCTCTCACGAAAATGCAGCGAGCAAGGTCGAGTCACCATTGCCTTAAACACTTCATCGTGTCGCCAGTTCGCACTGAGCTGTCTCCAGCGTAGAGTTGCGAGACATTCGAGCGCTTCTGTGAGCGGTTCAACAGTCGCCTCGTCAAAGAAGTCTACGTCGGTCAGCGATGAGAAGGCTACCAGCTCCTCCTCAAGCATGATATCAGGATCCAGTGGTCCAGTCGTCTCTATGGTTCTATTGTCCTCGGTGGGACATACTCCATCGACCAGATCGGGTTGGATTCGAGCACTTGATCGTATGCTCCTCTCGTCTTGTTCGGTCAAGGATCGCTGGTCCATGCTCATCGACTCGCGAAGGACCAATGAAGAGTGCTCTGAGTCAGCAACCGATCGATCAAAAGCCGAGGATCTCCGCGATCTACGAGAAAGCTTTCGCCGTCGGAAGTTTTTCTTCGTTGCAACTCTTTCTGTATCGGAAACAAGTGATGCAGCGTCGCTCGTCGAAACCTTTAGCCGGGGAAAGCTATCGGAAGCTATTTGACACGACGACCCATCGTGCGACTCAGAGCCAGCCTTGGACCCTTCTTTTGATGTCCTCCAAATTGACGGGGCATTCTCCAGTAATACCTCCTTGTCTGGCTCCACCTTCCTCGATGAATCGACGTCCTGCTGCGGGACCATATCCCACAAATTTACAATCTGCGAAGGCGGGGCCCCGGACTGTCGAGGTGGCAGACCACTTTGAGAAGTTGATTGATTTGACGACGATACAGGGGAGCCTAGCCCAAAATCTGCTTCTCGTCGCCGTTCTCGTGCAATAATACTATTGTCCGTATCAAAAGAAGTCTGTGACTGCAACCAATCTTCTTCGGCATTCCGAGGTGCCAACGCTCCTGGACGACTAGCGTCCGCTCGGTTGCTTCTCCCCCGTCGCAAAACATGCTCCGCATCTTCCACCAGTCTTTTCGATACCATCTCCACGAGTTGACTCGACTTTCCCAATGGGGTTCCATCCGTATCCCGAAAAACAACGCGACGAGGAGAAAAGGTCGACTTAGGGGATCTGACAGTCGAGCCAATCTTCCCGGACGACGCGAGCGAACCTGGCGAAGCAGGTTGGTCCGGAGAGAGAAATGTCGCGGCAGTAGCAGGGGACATGAAACTATCCGTCGACGGGGCTGCTGCAACCGCATGCTCGGAAGCAAAGCTCCCACTAAATGCGCCAGGGGACATGTCTACTTTGGGCGCCGTGTGCTTTCGTATTGGCGTTTCCATGTCGTTGAAATCAATAGGTTCCTTGCGAGGTGTAACTTTTGGCATCGCGGTGACACAGTCCTCTGAAATCGTTGCCGCAAATTTAAATCCGCTGCACGTTTTAGCCTCCTGAACATCCTGGACAGGTCGTGTAGTAGCTTCTTCAACAGAAATCTCTTCCACAGTATACAACTCCTCGTCAAGCCGATGGGCGTCAAACTCACTCTCCTTTCGCATGGCTGTCTGGTAGGAGTTGACCATTTCTCTTGTCGATGATGTGTTTCCAGAAGAAGAGTCTTTGATCACCGCAACCACGTCCTTAACCATGGGTGTCGCCACGTGCGCTACTGAACCCGCAGTGGTCGCGGCAACCTTCTGGAAGCGTTGCCATGAAGACCTCCACTCGTCGTCCACAGTCAAACGAAACGGCAGTACATCAGCCAGCAAATGTTGTCGATCGGGGCGTTGACCGTCGATTTTTGACTGTTTTGCGGCAGCTCCGGCAGCTGCAGCTGCCAAGACCGGATCCATCCAAGCCTTGTTTTCCGGTTCTGCCGAGTTCGTATTGACGAGCGTATCGTGCCGAAGGGGGCGATAGTAGGGCTCCTCATGGGTGAGATGGGATTCGACTTGTTCTGCCACAATTGGCCGAGATGGCGAACGGTACTGCTGAGCCGTTGAAGGCGATAGGTCTGTTCCCGAGTTCTCGTACTGCACCTCTACCGGTTGTAGCAGTTCATCTCGCGGCGAAGCTTGAGGGCGGCGATAGCGACCATCGCTTGCTGCCGACACCGAGCGCTGAATACTCCTATCAGGAGAGTAGAACTTTTCTGAAGTCTCGCTGGATCCCATACTTTGTTTTCCCTCATCTTGCTGCTGCATGTTGCGGGGAGAAGTTGCTGGAGTCCCAGACTCCCCAGACTGATCATTTCCCATTCTACAAATTAAACGTAGAAACTAGCGATTTCAAATGCTTTTCTTGTCATTCTGTATCGCCAAAATAGTTGACTCTACGAACTGCCTTTCACTTGCAAGATTAACGATGCTAAGGCAGAAGATTCATAGTCTATCCAGGATTGATCAGGCGCAGCCTCGCCGATTGAAGCTCAAAGTCAAGGTTGTATCCTCAACAGCAGGCAGCCGTCGCGGTGCAGTCTGAATTCGTCGCCAATGTTTTTTACTGAGAAGTTGACAGTCGCTCAGCGCGCGCATTGTTTAGAGACCTCCGACCTCGCGTACTCGGGACCCATTCGATTCGGGACTCGTGATCCGTTTGCGCGCCTTCGATACGCGAAGTTAAAACTGTAAAACTGGTGAAACCCCGAAGTAGAGACTTCTTTTGTGAGTGATGAGTGATCAGTATACAGTTGTAGCTGTGGATGCTCGTAGATGAAGTCCCTCCAATCGACTCTGAAGTCCTCTTGTTTCGATGAAACGCATCTTCATGATTCGGCAGGTCAGGCTGCGCACCGATGGACCGGCCGTTCTGGCGCAGAGGCGACGATGCTACCACGAAGTCTCGTTTGCTTCGCATGGCGACCCATCAGCGGTTCTTGCCTTTCAAAGTTCCATCGGCATCTCGGACGACGAGCCTCCTCCTTTTCCAAGTCGTCTTTCAGATATGGTGCGAGTAGAAATGTGGCATGCGCCATTGAATCCTGCAGACCTCAACTCCGTCCAGGGTAAGTACCCATCTCCTTCAGAGAAACCCGCTGGCTCCGATATCGCGGACGTTCGTATGAGTCGATTCAAGCCGGGAAGGATCGTCATGGGATCTGAAGGATGGGGAGTTGTTACACATACAACTTCTGAGACTTCTGCAATGAGCGTAGGTGACGTGGTTACCGTGGGAACGCCCGGGCTCGGCACGTTTAGAACGTCGTTTTGGGCGCCCGCCACCTCGCTGACTCCGCTTGAACGAGGCATGGAACTAAAGGATGCCTTGGGCGCTGGAGCTGCAACGCTACCTCAACTAGGAGGGACTGCCCTTCGTTTAATCCGCGACTTTGTCGCTGTCCCGTACGGTGAAGTCATTCTGCAGAATGCTGGAAACGCTGGAGTTGGATTTATGGTCAGTCAGCTGGGAGCGATCGCTCACGATGTCTCGGTAGTCAGTATTGTGAGAAGAGGAGAGAGATCTGGTGAGAAGTGGTCGGAGCTAGTGGATCATCTGTTAGGTAAAGGAAGATGTACCAAAGTCGTTGCGGAAGAAGACTTGGTAGACAAGAAAGCTCTGAACGAATTTCAATCGGAGCTTCGCGACTTATCGGCAACCGATGAGCTCCCTAAGTTAGGACTCAACGCAGTCGGAGGAGAGAGCGCTTCTCTCGTGTCGCGGTGTCTGGCGAAAGGAGGGACAATGGTGACGTACGGAGGAATGTCTCGAAGACCAGTGACTACGTCGACAGCACACTTCATATTCAGTGATCTTCGGCTAGTCGGCTATTGGCACAGCCGATGGATAGTCGAGAATACATTCGAAGCGCGAGCCGACTTGTTGGAAGAGCTCTCCAACGCTGTTTTATCCAAAGGATTGCAATGCCCCCCTGTGACTGAGTTCCCTTTGTCGCACATCCAGGATGGGCTAGCGTTCGATAGCAACCAGTCACGAACGTCAATCCGACACAAGGTGGTGTTTCGGTGCAAGAACTAAAAAAGACAACACATGCTTCTATCTTTATGTAGTGCAACTTAAAGCTCATCCTCAACATTCGAAAAGCCTTCCTCCCCCCATTGCGATCGCCGCGTCAATGTCGGCTGCTAGGCGATGCGCGCCCACGATCCACTCGTGGTCGGCGCTCACTTTGTTCAGCCGATACAGAAGAAGAGCACGGGTGACGAATGAGTCTGCAAGATGATACTCTTCCTGCCGGACAGAAATTTTCCCCATCTTGTGAAGCATCCTCGCGACTTCAATGTGATGTCGACCGAGTGTCGCTGTCATCCCTTTGAGCGCGTCTTCGTAGAACTCCACGGCCTTCTTCAGCTCACCCAGCCGTTCGTGAACATCGCCCATGCATATTGTAGTAACAGCGACGGAGTTGTGCCGATCACCAAAAAGCTGCTTCTGCAGATTCAAGACCTTCTTGTAAATGGCCAGAGCGTGGACATAGTTCCCTCTGGCTGCCTCGATTGTGGCTACGTTGTGCAAGGAGATTGCGACTTCAGGATGCGACACCCCGAGGCGACGCGATTCGATCGACAGCACCTCTTGATATGTTTGATAAGAGTCATCCAACAGTCCCATCTCCTTTTGTAGATTCCCAATATTCCCAAGGACGGCCGCTACGTTTGGGCTGCTCTCTCCAAACGAGTACTTCATTCCACGGTGTGCAGCGCGGAAGGCGTCCAGTGCCCGATCGTACTGCGTCAGACGCCGGTACATCTGCCCAACCTGATGTAGCGTCAAAGCAAGTTCAGTATTGGCGCGTGTCGCCTCTTCTCTACGCGTTTGTCTACTTGACTCGATGGTCTTGGAAAGATGAGGAGGAAAGAAAGAGTCGTAGTACTCTGATACCGTGCCCCCTCCCGCACGACCAACGTCACCGTTTGGAGAATCGATAAAAAGCTCCATTTCACCCACTTCGCCATCGATGCCGTCACGCGATTGAAACGATCGCGCCATCTGTACGTTCTGCAGCGAACACATAGGCGTGTCTGTCGATGGGAATGGCTCTGTCGAGCTGTCGTCGTCGTTGACCCAGCCCTGAGGTGACTGTGACTGCTTGGACATTGTCTCATGTGCATCACGCCACCGCGATGCACAGTCAAGACTTTTGTGGTACATGGACACCGCCATTGATTCGTCGCCCAGCTTCTCCTGCAGTTCTCCCATCTCACGAAAAGTGACAGCCCGAACGAGCAAGCTCCCAGTCGGCTCACGCTCCATTTCTTCCTCCGTCGTCGAAATCCCGCATGCCGGTACATCCTTTAAAGAGAGCTCGTAGATTTGCATTGCTTCCTTCAATTCGCCCCGCTTGGCCTGAATACTTGCCAAGATGTTGAGCAGCACTGATAGACTTGGGTGTGCGCGACTCAAATTATCTCGGCGGATGCGATAGGCGATGGTATACATCTTGAGAGCTCGCACAAGATCTCCTGACTCTTCGTATCGAATCCCTATCTTGACGATGTTTGCAGAGTTATTGAAGGAGCTCACAGAGTGGTGTGCGTTATTGAGCGATCGTAGCGTCTTGCGCATGAGAGGATGCTCGTCCGGGTACTTGGCGTCATTGAGTTTGTTGAGCGCCTTCACAAAGCAGTTGACGGCATACTCGTACCGAAAGTATGAGTGCTGAGCAAGACGTCCTTTGTTGATCAGTTTTGTAATCTCGGCGCGTTTGTCTGGGTTCTCTACGAACGTCAGAGTGAATTCAGATCCGGCTCCATTGGAGCTAGTCGAACTCTGTACGAATTCGGCGCTGTCTCGACTCTCCCATACCAATTGTGACGACTCCTTCGAAGCATGGTTTGATGAGATTTTGGACTTGTTGCTTTTCCCGAAGAGATTTCGCTTCATGAAGGCCTTGATGTTGAATGTGGAGGGATTCTCGTCATCCGGGGTCTCCCCCCATCCTGGTCCAGTAGGAACGCCTTTCTCCCTGGGCGTCCCGACGAGACTAAAGCGAACCTTCTGCGTGTTTCGAGCCTCGAGTAGATCAATGACCGGATCTTTCTCGGCATCCATTACGTCGTCAGCTCCTTCACCATGTTTGTCTCTGGGCGTCAGACTCCTTTTCCGCGCTAACGAGACAAATCGCTTCCCCAGGCTCGATGACCGAGCTCGGTGCGAGTCAGATGGTTGCTTTCCATCTCCTATTAGACTTCTACCTCGATTGGAGTGTGCATGGACCCGCAGGCTGCTCTTGATCGAAGTCTTGGGAGGCCGAGTCGGCGACTGCTTTTTTGTTGGCGGTGCATTCTGTCCGGCTTGTGAAACGACAATCGGGGTCACTACCCTCCTATTTTCCACCGATGGGGCCATCTTGGAAGCGCTGCCTTTTGACTGATGAGTACAGCGGCGAAGGCTTCGGGTTCACTGGAGAAGTCACGAAAAGATGCCTCCTTACGCTTAGCCGAGGCAATCGCAAGGCTTCTTGTGTTCTTGTGACTTTCAACTTGTCCTCTTGCTTGCGCTTTTGATCGCAAATTTTGCGGATGATGCTCGCAGGCGCGCCATTTCGTCATT
>OLMU01000205.1:0-13699 GCA_900291995.1 Licmophora abbreviata | reverse complement strand
GTCGAGTCAATCGCGATGAGTGTTTCCGCACCGGGCGAGGGCCAGGCGACACAGTGCGTGGCTGCCATCAGAATTCTGAGCTCGCGGCGATTTCCAATTTTCAATTTGCGCACCAAAAGCAGATTGAAGATACACGATCTCCCCACCCACCCTAGACTACCAGTACAGACTAAAGTCGGTATCTTTCATTCCTTCGACACACAGTACAGAGGACGGTAGACTTTCTCAATGAGTAACCCAGGAGGATCTTCAATCTCAGCAGAGCAGCTCAAGGCGCGGTATATCGGGACCGGGCACGCCGACATGACCAAGCAGTAAGTGTGCTACGAGTACAGCTACAAGTTGAAAGTGGGGAATCACTCCTTCTCACGCCATTCATTGATCATTTTATTCTTGTAGCGAGTGGGTTACAATCAGCATCGAGATACGCTTGCTAGTCACGTGGGACACTACGATCAGCTATCGTACCTTGCGGTAGCACAGAATGAGTCGCTCGGAAGGGTGCGCTGCCAGATGCTAGAAAAGATGGTGCAGCCCTGCGGTCCGTAAGTATTGCTCTCGTGCCTTGGTGTGCAAATATTCAATTTCCTGCAGAGTTCGAATCTCATTTCTAATTTGCTTGTGTGGTCTCTGGGGATTCTATTTTACTCGTACCGGTACATGAATGGCCAATAAATACAGACCGCCCAAAAAGGAAGACCCGTCGTCGCTGGAATAAGGTAGACATATCGTAGCCTCATTCACACGGGGTATGCGGTGACTTTGTGGAGTAGATCAGAATCGTCATGTGCAGTCGAGGGGAAGTAATCAAATGAAGATAATTGACTCTTCGCCGCTACATTCTTGTGAAAATGGAGGAGGAGCTCTGCATCGTCGTTTGGACCGGGAGCGGTACGTCGCTTGGAGGCGCGCTTCTTTCTCGCCTTGGAGTTCATTTGGAGGTTCTCCTTGTTGATAGTAGGACTTACAGGTGTCGGTGCCCGCGTCATGACTGACATGTCGGCATCGCCTCCGAGACGATTCTTGATATCCTGCAATAACAATAGATTCGGATGAGCCTTGGTTGCGGTCGACTGAGCTAGACTCAGAGGAGTTTGACCTTTTTTCGTGTGTACTTCGAGACACGCCGGGTTTACTTCCAAGAGCAGATCCAGTTTCTCTGGAGAGCAGTGACGGGAGCAAGCTACATGGATTGGTAGCCACCCCTGCTTGTCAGTCATGAAGACTGCATCAGGACATAGTCCCACCATGAGCTTTATGATTCGTGGCGAAATGTAGTCCGTGAAGGCAATGTGTAGAGGGGTACGTTCGCGCAGTCCCCCCTTCTTCTCAAGGGCCTCGGGGTACGTATTAATCAGCGCTACAATCAAACGCTCCTTCGTGGGAGCGTCGATGCTTGTGTTTCGTTGAGCTATGACATGCAGAGGTAGCGAATTGTATCCGTTCGAAAGGGATGCAGCGTGAGGCTGCACCTTCAGAATAGTCATGATTGTATCTGCCCGTGCTGCCACATTACCACGAGACGAAATGGCTTGATGAAGAATAGTCGTCGTCAACTTGTTCTTCATCTTGAGAATCATCAAGGCTAAACTAGGATTCTGCCTAACGCACTCGGTTACGCGATGCCATTCGTGCGCGTGACAATGGGAAAGCATGGTCGCCATGTCGACACGGGAGGAGGAAGACATACTCGAAAGCGCACCAAGCAGTGCGTTTTCGCCGCTCGTATCGGGAAATGCTCGCTTCTTCTTGATCGGCCAGAGTTGCTTTGTGAGTCATGTCGAGCCGTTGCTCTTCAGTGAAGACCTGCCGCAAGTGAAACGCATCTCAATTTTGTATCCCAAAACGACTGGCATTGAAGAATCGCCCCGTTGCTCTCCAAGCCAGTCGTAGGAAGGTCAAGGTATGTTCCTTAGTCTTAAACTATGGCGATCGGTGAATCACGCTTGACTTAAGTGAGACAGCCTCTGTGAATCACATATGTATCCGAGTGTGAATCGCTCTGCACCTCTCCTGCAAGATCTATTCGTCGTTCTTGCCCATCATTCTCTGCATTTGGCGCATATTCTTGCTAAGTTTGAATTCATCCCGTTTGCTCATCAGATCGGCAAACTCCGCTGCAGTTGGTTCCGCTTCGGTTGTTCCCAAATGCACAATCGCTTCGTCGTAGGGCCAAAAGTCATTCTCAATGTACGCATACAGCTGCCAATCGTACGGATACGCTTTCAACGCAATGCAGTCTTCGCCACGAACCGATTTTTGCAGTAGAACATAGGTCTCATCAAATCCCTTGTCGAATATTGCTTCCTGTGCTATTTTCTTGGCATTCGGCGCCAGCAGGTTAATTCCCCAAGAGTCGAGGTTTCTCCAAAATGGATTGACCAGTAAAAAGAGACGTTCCTTCATGGCCACATCAATCGTTTGAATGTCGTTGGAATACTTGTTATCAGTATTGGGAAAGACAAGAGCTTGTACATCGTCTTTCGGTCCTGAGGGCGCTTCCGCGTTAATAATGGCAGAGCCGTCAAAGTCCCAAACGTCTTGAGAGGTAATGTTGGGTTTCCGAAAGTCATCACCGGTTCCGATCGTTCGAAGAAGGTTGCGTGTAAGGGGACCAGCGGCTTCCCGATACATCTGCTGTGCGCCTCCGGGCCATTGTCGGTCTTCCTGATTGAGTACTTCGTCTTCTGGAACAAGCGCAAATCTGACCGTCTGACGGGTGATTCCGTCCTTGAAAGCCCTTTTGACGGCATCTGCTGCTTGCTGTACTTGATCGTCTGCTGTCTCTGGAACATTCAAGAATCTGCCGTCTGACATTTTGCTCGCTGCCGTCTGTAATTGACTCCTTCGCTCTCGTTGTTCGGCTTCCGCCTGCTCTTGTCGCTGTATCTTTTGTTTAGCCTTGTCTTGCGCCTCCTTTTCAACTTCGTCGACCGATCGTCCTTCTAGTGAGGCTATTTCTTCTCGCATCTTTCGAACCTTTTCCAGCAGTGCTTTGGCTTCGTCTTGTGGTTCTGGTGACGCCGTACGAGCTTGTCGACAAGTGAAAGGGCGACCTCGAGTGCGGGCGACTGCCGTGGAGGCGAAGGAAGCGGCGGTGCCTGCAGGTCTACCAGCAATATGAATACCTGGAGTACTCGTATAGAGAAAGCTGTCCGTCTTCGTTATCGCGAGGGTGCAGCACACGAAGGCGAGGAAGGAAGAGCGCGTCTTCATTGTTGTTCTGTTGTTCTGTTGTTCTGTTGCTCTGTTGTTCTGTTGCTTAGGCTGGAGGCAAAGAAGTAAGCGATAAGCGATTGCAGAGATAGCGCTGTTCACTGAAATGGAGACAATTGGGATCGCGTCAATGTGAAAAGCACATCAGAGAACACGTTGAGAGATGACAGTGCAGACAGTCGCGATGTGTCATCATCTTTTCTTGCTTTGTCACATTATTCCTTTGTTGGTGGCGGAGTGACGTGTCCGGTTTTCCCACTCCAAACTGTCATGATATATACAAGATGGCGACCTATTGCACGTTTTGTAATTAACAATCGGACAATCCTCTGGTCATTCCAAAGGGGGCACCCGAAACAAAGGAAGTTTGAAGTTTCTTCGCCGGCGTCGATGGAATGAGGACAGCTCCACATCATTGCGAACACAAATAAATCACAGCTCTGTGGCACCAAAGAAATCCAACACTGATGAGAGCGATACGACCGACGCACCGATTGACAAGCAAGACGGCGATGCATCGTTGGACGTGGCTCTGTGCGGCGGCGCTGCTGCGCGTTCCAATGGCACGGAGCTTCTGCAGCCTTTCTCGCTCGACCAGCTGCAGAATACCATTTTCGGCACAGCCAGAGGCCACGCCAACCCTGCCCCATAGTCTTCGTCTATCCAGAAGGCTCGGAAACCCTTCCAACGACGAAGAATACTTTATCCGGGACGCAGCGATCGCCGACATGGGAGAAGCAGCGAGAATCCTGGCCGAGGGTTTCTACGGCGACCGAGACTTTTTCGCCAAGGCATACGAGCGATTCAGGACTTATCTCAGCCTCGAGTCGGACTTTCCCAAACAGCGGGATCAGCATCGACTTCTTGTGGCTTGTCGAAGTAGAGACGGCCAAGTCATCGCAATGTGTGATGTCGACAATCGCATCAAACAGGAACCACGTCCCTACATGTGCAACCTCGCCGTCGACCCCACTTGGCGAAATCGAGGACTCGCCAAAGCCCTTATTCTTGAATCGGAACGACTTCTGCAGAATCAATGGTTTCTATCCGAGGCCTATCTCAAAGTGAAAGAGAAAAACGAGGCGGCGGTGTCTCTCTACAACAACCTTGGCTACCTCGTCGAATCGCAGAGTGTCGACCCAAAGAGTGGCGACGTTTTGCTCACAATGCGGAAAGACCTGTCGATGCAAACAGAGACAGTCCCTGCTAAAGCGATTTCTCGTGAGAAGCCTGCATGGGCAAAGAATGGGACGCTCTTACTCGAATAACTTGAGTATATTTCAGTGGTTTATGGCTACGAAAGGTGGTACGTGGGCACGACAAAATGGGCGTGAACGCTGCATCTGGTAATTGGAGCCTTCAAATCATTCCAGTTTAGGGGGGTTGTTGTCAGGGCTGAGACCAGGCGTGTCATGGTGTCATCGTGTTCTCTGCTTCGATAGGACCATTGAGAATGGCGCCGTCAGGCGCTCCCACATCGTTACCGCAACCCTCGAGAAATGGTAGTAGACGTCCCAGGCGCCTCGATTTCCGTGAAAGTACTTTGCATATAGAAAACAGCTGTACTTCTCTCCGTCGATTCGGTAGTAGTCTATCAGGTGCATGTACCAGGTAGAGGACATCCAAGTGAGCGTCACACTTTCGCACCTGCATCGCACACTCGCAGAACTCCCCACGACTACTATGGCTCACCTTTGATTTCTTTGACTCGACAGAACCCCAGCTTTTCATAAAAGCGAATCGCCGCTTCATTGAATGTTATCACATGCAGGTAGAGAGCCCCGCACTGGGGATCCCGCTCGACGAGCTGGATGCACTTGTGTACGAGAGTCGATCCCAACCGACAATGGCGAAACTCATTCACCGTACCAAGCGTCATAATGTAGAAAACCCGCTTGTGTCGCTCGGGGTCAGCAATCAAGGAAGTTGTCGTCTGTCTTCCAATCTTGGTATGGTCGAGGAAGGTTCCAACAATGCATGAAACAATCTGACCCTCCATTCCGTGCACACGCACGCGGTGGTCCGTGGAATCGTATGCACTCGCTCCATCAACTAAAGGCGTTTGCTTCACTTCCAGTATTCTTTCTTTGTAAAGAGGTCGTCCAGTGTTACAGAGACCCTGCTTTTGCTCCTCGTCTGGACGGTACACGGCGGCGCAGGTAAAGAGCCTCTCTCCCGAATTGACCATACGCTGCTTCACCAGCTCGTCGAAAAACTCGTCCTTGTAAGACACAGGGAACCACGCTTCATGGAGACCCTGAACATGATCCCGATCGGACTCTTCAAAGGGGCGAAACGAAATTTCACCCGATAGAATGTGCCTTGAAGACGATGATGACTGCTCAGAAGGGGACAGCTCCGGGAGCTGTGGCGCATCAGCGCAGCAATCGTCGTTTTCCACCGTACCCTTTTCTAGATCGCTTTCCCCTTTGAGCCATAGCTTTCGCTCCATACTATGTATCTTCGACTTCTCGCTGCGCACTGGAAAAAGGGCCGACTCTGTCAAATGAAGGGTCATCCATAGCACGGCTCGGCTCCATGGTGAACGTGTTACATCTCTGTGTGTCTTGCTATAGTACCGGTATATCCGGGTTTGCACACATCTACGTACGTCGTATCACAGCTTATAGTGCCACGACCCAAGAGTACCGGTAGTTGGGTGCTAAAGGGTCTTTTCTTTACAATCATTGAGCCTACTACAGAGAATAGTCCGCCGTCTTCTGAAGCTTCAAAAATTCCGCAAGTGCTTCCTCCGCCGACTTGATCCCTTTACCATCCTCGACTTCTCTAGTTATGCAATCAAATGAGACGCTTTGCTCCGTCGATAACGCCGCTATGCACAAGTTCGACACGTCACCACGACTGATAGATCGCTTCTTATTCTCGAGCAACTCGTCGTCGACATCCAAGACAAGCTCCTCGACACCATCAGGGTTGTCGACCAGCCCACCCGGATGAACAATCGTGTAACGCAATCCGCTCTTTCCAAATCGTAGGATGCGCGGGGGCAAGAAGTGAGTAAGACGAGCGTGGTATAACACTTGGATATTTGATCACAATCCGAAAGCGCACAACAGCAACCTACCTCTACAAGGTATCTCTCTGCTTTTCGCTTCCATAGCAATATGTCTCCGTTCCCGGTGCCATCCTGGTTCTTTCCAACAGCATTGAGAAAGTTGGACGGATCAGTTCCACCCATGGAAGACACTACGATGACATGAGGGATGCCCATTCTTTTAGCTAAGTCAATCTGCGCCACCTGTCCTTCATAGTCGACCTTTTCCGGATATTGATCGCGTCTGAAGTTGAATTTAAGGCTTCGAAAGTCGACGGCCTTGTTTCGTCGGAAGATATTCCAAGGTATCTTCAAGAATGCACGCACCAGCGATCGCTTACTAATAACTGGAACCGCCGATGTGCATATAATCATTGCTCGCGCGCTGGATAGCTCCGGAAGAGTATCAGTGCTCTGGATGCTGGTCACGTCACACACAATAACATGATCTATTCCGCACTTTGTCTCCTTGTGGAATTTCTTAGCGCTGGATTCAGTTCTGACAATCGCGATCGGTTCGTAGCGACTGTCCAACACTAACTTGGAAAAGAGCAGTTTTCCCGTCCGACCAGCTACGAGAGTAGGTCAGTAGAAGGAAAGGAGGATCGGTGAGTCGGTGACGCGACGACGCTTGCCGGCAATCCGTACAGTGCGATGCTGAAACGACGAAACGAGTGGTCGACGTGAAGCTTTCTATTCTTACGAACCTGCACCAGTGACGACGACCTTCTGAGGTGGTGTACTCGCCACCGTCGACAAGGCATTCGAGAAATGGACGAAGTAGCCCGCCAGACAGAGGGACAAGAGGGCTCTCATGGTCTCGTAGGATACTAGTAACACAATCTTGTGTCAACTTTTGTCGTGCGTCGCGGTTCAAAGTTGAGGCGAATCTTCATTCTTCGCCGTCGAGGCACGAGCTCTTTTCGTTTTACGAGCTTTCTCTAGGAAGTTCGCAAGCTTACGAGTAAAGTTTACTCATTGGAGAGAATACCAAGTTGACTTCCTCGACTCAATCATTGCAAGGAGGGAGTGACGTCAGTGCCGGTTCGAAAAGTCCAAATTTGAAAATGTCCAAAAGTTCGATGATGTGTTTGGCGCGCTGATGATAGTGCTGATGCTGACTGTGATAGTGTGGTCCCGTTATGTGCTCAGAATTCTCGCCAGCCCGAACAAAAATCAAAAAATGCGTTGACGACGACGATGAATGCCTTCATAGTCCGACCTAGGCTCGAAACCCAAAAAATCATGACTCAGAGGAACTCAATACGGTCCTGGTGTGTCGGTAGGCTCTTGGTAGGACTCGTATTTCTTGCTGGATGTCATGGATGGTCGCTAAATTCCCAAAGGGCACTTTGCCAGCGGCCACAGATCAAGTCTTCTACGACACTGTCGGTTGCATTCATGCCCGTGTTCAGCAATTCCACCTTCGTAGACAATGAGATATCCGATCAGTACCAGGTGCAAAGGCGGTCTCTCAACGTCCCAAAGTTGCATCAACAGCAGCTCCACGACAGATTCTACCAGCCATCCTCCAAGCGATGGTATGAGCGATTCCACGAACTCAAACACTTCTACGAACAACACGGCCATTCTGACCCAGACGGGCCTCACTTCAAATCGTTAGCTAGCTGGGTACGCAATCAGAGGACCTACTACAAGTATCTGTCACGCCCAGGCAAGCAACACATGTCGTTTCTCACGGCTGACGGCATTGATAAGCTCGAATCGATCGGCTTTGTCTGGAACGCTCACGACGCTAATTGGGAAAAGAAGTTTGCAGAACTTGTCGAATTTAAGAAACGATTTGGGCACTCCAACGTGCCGACACCCTGCAAGGAGTACCCCAAGCTATCGGCATGGGTCTCGTCTCAGCGCTACAAGTATAAGCACGCGACGACTGCAAAGATGACGGACGAGCAGACGAGAAAGTTGGAATCGATCGGATTCTTGTTTCACCCCAAGGAAATTGTATGGTGGAACATGTATAACGATTTAGTCCTGTTCAAGAAAGAGCATGGGCATTGCGACGTGCCACAACAATACCGCGCGAACAAGCCGCTTGGAGTGTGGGTCAGGCACCTGCGGTGGGCCCTGAGAGAGTACGTCCTTTCGGTCAGTCTCCAGCAAAAGGTAGAGGGAGTTTACACCTCGGGATTAAACGAGGAACGACTTGAAGCCTTGCGAGCACTGGATTTCTGTTGGCTACCGGATCCACGGTCGACTGACTTTACTCCGCCGCCGGGAGATATCTTCGACTACTCGTACAACAGAAACTAGGAGGAGCGCGGATGAACATGGAAAGGTGTGACGTGCGATCCATCATATTGTTAACAAGTAGCGTAACCGTTAGATAGAGAATGTGCCATTGACCATCAATCAGTCAAGTCGCCCCGCGGCGCTACTATTTTGTGAGCGCATCGACGAGCATCAGTTTTTGTCACAGTCACGTTCGACTGGTGGAGGCCAGACGCTATGCGCGACATCACTCAGCCGCGCGCCACCCGTCTCACTCGGCATTACGCCGACCATGATCGAACAAGCAACAAGCGATGCGTCTCTTCGGCCTGATTTTGAGATTGTTCGTCCTCTTCCAGAGCGGTTCCCAGCCGTACCAGTATGCGTGACAGCCAAGAAGAGAGAAAAGCCTCACATGTCGAGCCAGAATCGAGTATTCGTCCGTTCGAATGGCTGACAAACGCATCGAGCCTGGAATCTACGCTGAGTTCACTATTTGACATTGACAGCAAAAAAAACAGTGGATTGGAGATAGAGCCGTCGCTGTCGAGTCGAAGGGCTTTGCATGTGGGCTGCGGCAGCTCTACGCTTGGCGAGTATCTAGTCCAGAAGCTACGCTGTGCAGAAGTGGTCAACGTCGATGTCGACAAACTCACACTCCAGCAAATGCAAAAGAGGTGGGAGGACGTTTCTCAACATTCCGAGCCAGATACCGAGCGACTCAAGTTTTGTCATTGTGATTTAGCAACGGGCAGAATACCCTATCAATCAGGATACTTTGACCTGGTGGTTGATAAGAGCACGCTGGATTGCACTCTCTGTTCAGACGAGGCATCTGCCGGTCTCTTGTGCGAAGTCTATCGATGCTTGAATCCAGTTGACGGAGTTTACGTGCTTGTGTCGTTTCATCATTTGGATTTGCTGGTACCTCTGCTTGAGAACCTTCCTGGGACAGAATGGACTGTCACGCACAAAGTCATGTACCGAGAGGTCGAGGACTTGCGAAGAAATGACGGAGAACCAGCTTCAGTGCAGAATTCAGCGCAGAATTCAGTGCTGCCTGTCAACGACGGAGAAGACCGGGAATCGGCGTGGGTATCCGGATCCTTCTCTCCTGACGAGCATTACCGTCGCACTGTGAATGTCTTGCTGTGCCGTCGCCGCCGTCAAATGCCTCCCGAGGCGAGGACGGACGTTGAATGCAATATAGAATTGGATCGTGAGACTGTACGCAATCATATCCACAAAACGAACGACGACTGGTTCCAAATACAAAATCCCATGCTGACAAGGACAAGACGAGAAGATCTGGATAGGGTCTTCGAATCGGCCGAGTTCGACAGAATTGCTCTTCGGAAGTGCTATGAAGTCATCTTCACCGCGGCGGAACGAGAGCATCTGACATACGAGAATTTCTTGGAGGACTGGGTTGCGTTCCTGGAGACCCACGATTCACTTCCCGACGATTCTATGACTCTCGAGGTGGCTGTGGCCTTCCTACATGAAATGCAATAATAGACTATGAAGTAGTAGTCTGTATAGGTAACCTTTTGGGATGATGGGAGTTCAGTACCCGCTGTAAACTCGACTGACTCGACTCACTCGCTCGGCGGCGACTTTGTAATCAGCGAAGTACGAGTATTAGTGTCGTCAATCGGTTGTGTGCCTGTCAGATGAAAGATGCTAAGGCTATGCCGGAGTAGCATCGCTCCTATCACCGCCCTCACATGCCGAGTACGCTGGCGTGTGAGCGATTCTTCGGCTGCAGAGCTTGCGAATGAAATCGACGAGGCAAATGAGAGATGCCTTGGCCAAGTGCTAATCGACTCGGCAGGCGATCGCGGTTATGGCTTGTTCGCTTCGAAAGGTCTTACAGAGGGCGACCTAGTAATACAAGGCCGCGCACTGTCCCTAAGTACGGAACGGGAGTCGCATTCAATCCAGACGGATCACAATAAGCACGCAATTATGGATCTCCCGGCGAGGTTCGTCAATCACGTCTGTGGTATCGCAAATCTAGGGATCAAAGACAACGATTTGGGCGCTTATGACTTCTTTGCACTACGTAACATTGATCGAGGCGAAGAGCTTACTTGGGATTATGAAACTGCGGAATATGAAATAGCTGGTTTTGATTGTACGTGCGGAAGCCCTGTGTGCCGCAGGAAGCTTCGTGGTTACCGGTGTCGATCTCGTGCTGAGTTGGTGAAAGAAGCATACGGCGACGATTTCATTGCGTCGTATCTTCTTGAGAACACGTCGAGTCGAGTCAATTGATTCGAAACTAACAGAAATGTTGGCCGTCTTTCGAGTAAGCTACTGGAAACTTGAATACGAGATAACAACATGTCGCCGCTGGTGACTAGCGAGGATAGGACGGAAGAATCGGTAGCTCGAACGATACTACCACGCCCTGCATTCGCCTGAATGCTGATGCTGGTGGAAGTGAAGGGAGACAGATAGATTCGACCCATCCCACAGAGCAAAAGACTCCCAGTACAAGTACACTCATTCGTCAGGAAAGTGTGGGACACGCGCGAAGACGACAACATCTCCCGCGGATCCTCGCACGATCCGAAGCGTGCTATCCAAATACAATATATCAACGTAGGCAACACCATGTCCCCCCACGAGCGTATGCAGCGTGTATGACATTTTTCCATCGTTTTCCATCGCCATGGTAGGGGTAGCGTTCTCTTTCGAGCGATGTCTCTTTGAAAAAGTCCGAAACAGTTTCTCCCATGTAGGCATATCCAATTCTCCATCGTTTACTTCAATCGATCCACCCGTGAACCAAATCGAAAGCCGGTTGGGATTTGTCGGATCGGGAAGTGCATACCCGTAGGTCGTCATGAGCGCCTTGATTGGCCTCGACACTTCTCCGTTGGCGGTTGATGCAGCTTCAGTCTTGCAACTACGTGGCTCAATGGTACAAGCTGTCACGATACTAAAAGGAGGCGATTGCACGCACCGATGAGTGCATGGTGACAGGAATTAGAAGGTGCCGATGCAACGGGTGGTCCCTCAACTTACTCGTACGTTCTAAGAACGGTCTTTCCCTGCTGCAACTCGGATTTGAGACTGCTTGGGACCTGGTCGATCGCATTTCGGTCTCTTCGACTGACGTAGTGTATGGGATTGAAAGTTCCCTGAATGCTGCAGACCAGCGCATCAGGACTAAACTTTCCAAAGGACATCCGTCCC
Organism: Licmophora abbreviata; assembly: GCA_900291995.1. Classification (NCBI taxonomy): domain Eukaryota; phylum Bacillariophyta; class Fragilariophyceae; order Licmophorales; family Licmophoraceae; genus Licmophora; species Licmophora abbreviata. The sequence continues at coordinate 1,989 of OLMU01000205.1, read as the reverse complement.
AGAGAGTACATATACTCACCATCCTGGTTGAGACCAAGGCAGTCGGGGTACTTTGGTTTGGTGAGTGTGAGCCACATCCCTCCGAGATGTTCGTTTCGGCGATTGCGGACGTCGAGCTGAGACGGGTCGAATACGCTGGACAGCTCTTCAAGTGCTTTCTGAAAGCTCGGAGTGTCTGATTTTCCTCGAGACATGGCCAGTTCACGAACGAGATCTGCTTTGAGTTTGGTTAGATCGTGCGATGTGGCACGTGATGTGTTGGAGGTGCCCTCGACCAGGAAACGGAACAGAAAGTCCGTCTCATCGAGCTCCACTGGGAGTCGGGTTCTTCCTGCTGCTAGATGATATGAGTCCTTGCGTCTCTGTCGTCGGAACAGCTCCTCTTCTTCTGTTGTCGTTCGGGTTGCCATGGTTGAAGACGATGTCAGACGACCGCGACGTATTTGCTATTTGCAGTATTCAGTATGCGTGTGTGTCAAAAAGTTCTCTTGATGTTTGGATGTTTCGCGCGCAAAATTGAAAAAAGGCTGAACATGTTTGGTGTCCTGGGCGTCGTCCGTCCGGTCCGGACACGGAACACGAGCTCTTGGAGATGCGAACTCTTTCGATCACGGCGTGATACATACAACATGTATTAATATCGCGACTGCAAAACTCGATCGCAAAAAGTTGAAAGCGTGTGCAGCGTTGATGCGACACTTGAAGTTCGTATTACAGTACCGTCCTGCCCTCCGAAGTCTTTGCGAATCGAATCCCGCCCATCTTTCACAGTAAGAAGAGCATTACGAGTAAGACTCATGCCAGTGATGGTGAGCCCCGACGCCAACGCGGGAGAAGGAAACGCCAGCGACAGCGAATCTAAGACTTTCACACAGGCTAACGTGGGAAGTCCCTCGTCTCGCCGCATCGTCAAGGCCAAGCCTCCGCCGCCGATCGACTTGACTGACCCTGTGTCACCGCAGGATGAGGACGATGATACTCCGCTTCGTACCAGTACTGGTATAGCTCCAGTCTTGAAGAGTCCCTCGCTGAATCGAGAGCAGGAGCAAGAGACGTCGGAGAAGTGGCGCCAAGAAAGACGCGACGCGAACGCCGCCATTCAGCGAAGTCAGCGAGACAAGGAAGTTCAGCAGCGACGTCAGCACGCTCCTCCGACCTCGGAAACCATCGTAGAAATGAACGCTCTGCAAATGGAGGTGCCACCCGTTCTCAGTGTCGAGCCCCAGTTCCCAGAGCACAAGCGAAGTGGAGCAACTGCCGCTCTCCCAGAAGATGGGAAGCCGTCGGAGAAACGGCGCAAGGCATCCATCGATGATGAAATGCCTTCTGGCGCAAAGGAATCCAACTTCTCCATTCGCGCAACCAGAACGGCGGTGGCAGTGGCAGTCCTCGCTATTGCTTTTGCGTTTGCATTCAAGCGCGCCCGGGTGTGAGACGGGAGACACGGACGTTCCCCACCCTACTGTAGGATGGAATCTGTAGGGCACGTGGATCATGAAACTGTCATCTATGGGATCTCTCTTCTTGTAGGCTTTTCATCTTGCTTCGACCAGCAATCTTTCGTTCATTCTCTAGCTTCACGAATGGAATTATAGAATATTAGTGTTGATGCACATCTCGATGTTTTCGTCGTCCAAGAACAGAACTGCTAAAGGGGACCGGCTGAACGCCTGCGCCGAGGACAAACGATTCCCATGTAGGGCGAGAATGATTATGTTCACCTGCACCAGCAATGATGTCCACGCACGCTTTCGTGATCGGCACGGCTATCAGATCCGAATCTAGGGCTTTCGTCATTCGGTACGTTCTATCAAGCAGCGACTCCGCCTCTAAGGCTGTCTTGAGCGCCTTTGCATCTTGCTTCCCCACAAACAGCACATCTGTCGTATCAAACTCTCTTGCGTAGACTTCGGCGATCTTTCTGGAGGATGCAATGGGGGGCAACCGATTTGATCTCGAGTTTCTTGTTTCGGTTTTAGTTCGCTGGGG
>OLMU01000199.1:0-10553 GCA_900291995.1 Licmophora abbreviata | reverse complement strand
ATACGAACTCGAATCATCAGAGCTCGAGTTGCTAACACATCGAAAAAGCCCCCCTCCTCAATACATACGAGTACCATGGTTAATCTTGCTCTTCTTTCTATAGAGCGCCGTTTGTCTCTACCAAGTAACGACTCCGTATAGGTTCCGGTACCTGGTACTCCATGTCCTTTCTCAACCAATGCTCCAGTCAATCCATGAACGGAACTCGAAAGCTGCCTTAGCCACCCCATAAGGATTTGGTGATATACCCGGTAGCGAGTGGTTCTACAGGACTTTCGACAATCCAGTCAAGAGAGATTGCATCTAAACGATCAGCCGGTCGTGGCGAACGCACCCATATAGTATTACCACACATCGCATCTGCAAAATTCAGCACAGTAGCGCGACATATCTTTATTACGTACGATAACGGTAGTCTACATCTACTTCTTCTTACTGGCATTCATTGCAAGAGAATAGAGGAGGGTACCAGCGATAGCAATCGACGACCCAATGATAGAGCCCGTGCTCATTGGAGTCTTGAAGGCCACCACTGATGCCACGATAATCACCACACGCTTAATGGTGTTACCGACCGCGTGCGTTACGGGATTCACCTTGCCGAGAGCCAAGAAGGCAACCTCGTTGTAAGCGTAGTACGTCGCACCACCCAACGCCAGGAGTGACAACAGACTCTTCTTCGTGAAGTCGCCTGCATCTACAAGCTTGCTGAATGCGCTCATAAAGCCTGTTCCCTCGACGGCAAGCATCATTGGGATCAACACTAGGGTCGACATGGCCGTCAAGACAGCGTATAGGTTTTGGGCATCGAGGTTCTCGCCAATCTTCTTGCCTGACATGGTCTTTTTGGACAGGACACCGCGAGCGGCGGATGACACATTGGACAGCATGGCGGCACAGAGTGCCAAGACGGTAAAAGAGAGCTCCTTCATGGATGCAATGGCAACTCCGCCAATAATGGGAAGGAGAGTCATATACACCGGGAGAGGGAGTACCTCACCAAGCAGGAGTGCGTTTAGGCCGCAGGTCACAACAGGCTCAGAAGCCTTGACAATGTGAGCGAAAGAAACAGCACCCGCACCCAGAGCAACGACAGCTCCTACATGAACTCCGGTGTGGCATAGAGCAATTGGGAAGAGAGTCTTGAGATCAGATCCACTGAGCTTGGGAGCCTTGCGAATTCCGAGGAGCCAAAGAGGTACGAAGTAGGCAATACCAGTTGCCATTTGGATTGTAGCAATGGTCCACGGGAAGTCGAGTACGTTTAGGGCCTGCTTGTTGTAGATGTTGTATCCAATGTTGAACAGGTACCACAAGGCAAAGTAAGCGCCAATCTGAAGGGTCTCCATCAAGCCGCTTCCCTCCGGCTCTTCAGCTGCAGCCGCCTTGGCCCCACCTGCAGTCGAAAGGGCCAACGATGTCGAGCTCTTCAGCGCGTCGCCGCTGTCATGGGGAAGTGAAAACGAATGGCATAGTTGAGTTGTTGTCGATAATGCAACAGTCAAAGATTCATTGTCTCGGAAAAACGTCATCGGCCTTATCCGACGGGCAGGGCTTTCTCGTTGTTCAGTGTCAAGACTCGCGAACAGCAAGTCACCCCCAGAGACACAGCCCCGGACAGTCACTCAAAATGAAACCAAAAGTCGTCGAGCCACTGGAATAGACTGGTGCCTCCGTGTGCCCCCATTTCCCTTCAATTGCTCAAAACTGACGAGATTCCCAGTTTGATCAGAGGCATCTAGACAAAACTCACGTGGTAGGCCGCGGCAAACATGCGCCATTCTTGGTAGCAGCGCGGACAGCATTCTTCACCGCAGCAGGACGGGGCACAAACGCACTGGCCTCGGCTGTCGCCGTTAAGGCCAATGCCACTAGAAACGCTTTCTTCATGGGCGACATCGTCTCCAGTCTCGTCTGCTGTTTGACACAGAGATACAATTGTGCGTGTTGCGGATATGAATGTGCGTTCCAAGTCTCTTTCGAGAAACACGTACGTCAGCGACCCGCCGTCTGGCCGCTCACCGTAGACATTCCCATTCATCTTCCCACGTCATACTTATGAAACGAAAATATCAATTTGCAAGATTCCGAACTCCCTACAGTGCCTGCTGCCGGGTACCACAAACCACGCACGAAGGCAAGTTGAAAGTTGAAAGTGATGTGCGATGATGTGAGATGTGGCTGATGGCGGCGGACGACTGCCGACACCATTACTGACGCAGTCCATGAGAAAACAGGAAGCCTTTCCGTCGGAGGGACTCGCCGCACACCATTCTCGACCCTTTTCAGTCGTTGGATGCAAATCGTAGCGCTGTGATTGTAAGAGAGAATGAGGAAAAGAAACGAAAGAACATGGGGTCACGGAACATACCGCTCTTCAGTACTCTCGACAATACTTTGTTGGACGCTCCTTTCTCTAATTTCCTCAGTTGGGGGGTTCAGTACTCACCCGTCGACTGTTTTACAGACAACCGATTGTCAGGACACGTCGCTAGGTCTCTGTTCGGTGCCTCAGATATGGCAAAGAGCCAACTTCAGGACCGCGCGCCGATGGCGAAGAGCATCTGCCGTACGCCAGGCGACGTCCGTACCGAAAGACTTTTCGACCCCCCAAGAGGAAAGAGACATAGCCGATAGTATCCTGAAACTCAATGATAAAACAAGGATACCAGCGGCGCCCTCTCTAAGGACAGAAGGGCTCTCCAAATTTCATCAGAGTATCTTAAGTCAGTCCTCCGACCGACAACGCTTCGTTACCGGGAGGTTCCCTCTGCGAGTCACTATACAAGACACTCCCACACGGCGATGGCTGGGAATTGGACGTGACAGATCAGCAGCGAGTGCACAAATATTTGTTAATGGAACGACTGTCGATCGCAGCTTGGCTTCCTTTGATCGGTTCCAGTGGATTGACGAAGGCGAACGGGAAGAGCTGGTGGACCAATGCACGTTGGTTAGCTTGGAACTTTTAGCGGAGATTCACATCAAAAATCCAGGATACGTGAACGTCTTGCCTGCCAATGGGGCTGGGTCGTCGGCAGCGGTACAGCGCGTCGCTGCGGAGCACTCCTGGAATCAATGGAAGCGAAATACGGCGGTCTTCGAGCAGATTGAGAGTACGCGGTGGCAAGCTCCATATCGAGACCGAGTGTGGATCACAGGCTTTTCCTTGGCCAGCTCCAAGGGATCCTTACAGAGCTTTGATGCCGAAACAGGACATATAGAGTCGGTCGGTGATAGGACGACTAGTTTCATACGATGGCCGAACGAATCGAACTCGGTTCCGTTGCCTCGTTACCGCGTCGGTGGTGTCATGTATGATGATTCAAATGAACGCGGATCGCGAACGACTAGTATGGAAGAATTGGAAGACGCGCTACTCATTAGTGATGGTTTTCTGGTACCCGGAAAGGATAAGGGGGGGCTCTATGTTGTCAAGTATCCTGGTAACCAGAAGTCGGAATGGAACATTTGCTTGACAGGAGGCAAGGCGGAGAGCGAGCCCTGGTTCTATCACAGAGCCGTGTGGGTTGATCTTACTGGAGACGGCCATAAGTCAATCTTAACAGCCCGTGCCAAACCACCGTCGCTGCTCAAGAGTGGCAGTCGAACGACTGACTCGGCAGAGCATAGCGCAAGGAAAGGACAGCTGGTATGGCTCGAAATGCCGAAACCTCATTCTGTCGACGAAGACACTGGAACGCCACTAGAGCGAGATGGCACCATATTTGACCCATTCAGTACGCGTCATATCCCGTGGAAGATCCAGTAAGTCTAGTGCTTCCGTGCGTCGTATGGATGGTGCCGAGAATACAAGCCCGGGACCGCACTTGGCTCACATGTCTCTTTCGCTTTCTTCAGCGTGCTGGATGAAGGTCCTGACGTGATGTTCACAGTTGCGGACATGGATACGTCCGACGACACTGTCGAGGTTATTTCCAGCCAGTTCTTTGGGAAGCGCGTAACGCTACATTCCATCCAGCGTGGGCCTGTACCGAAGGTAATATTTCGGCGAACGTTGGACAACACGTGTGGGGCTGCCTTTGGATCGATCCTCTCCGACTTAGACAGTGAAACACTCCCGAACGACCCTTCTCGCTCGAAAAGAGTTATTGTCGACTCCGGTAGCACGGTGCAGACCCAGAAGCCCGGAGACGCATTCTCCCACCTCTTGGTAACAAGTCACGAGTGTAGCTATGACGACAACACCCATGCTGACCGACCAGAAGTCGTATCTGAGAGTGATAAAGAGCGATCGGGGTCGGCTAGTGGATCCCTTTTTGCGTATCGTGTCCCTGGGGGGAAGAACGCTTGGAAGAGCGAGCCCTGGCTGCGAACGACGGTCGCGTCGGGGTTCCGAGTGAAAGGCCAGATTGGAAACATGATCAATCCAGGTGCCCCTGGGTTTGTCTACACCTTTTACCCTTCAAAGGATGGCGACCCGAGGAGAAAGCGGCCACTCATTGCTATCGCAGGGGATTGCGCAGAGTCTGCATACATTTACCGTCCTTCTGACCAGGCGGAAGGAAACTGTAGTCCCAGTGCGGACTCCAATGCGCGGTACAAGCTCATGTGCGAGATCGAATGCGGCGCCACAGTTGGAAGTATTGGTGTCGGATACGACAACTTTTGCTCCGCCGAGCAAAAATCTGGATATGCTAAGCTATACATTCCCTGCTACGAGAAGGATAAAGTTTACGTATTTGCGATGGGAGACGGCGAAGATGATTTTGGACCAGAGAACGATGGTGGGTGGTGAGGTGATTGTACATACAAAGAAGAGAATGAAGTACACTATAAAGGTAGACGCCCTTGTACACTGACGCCGACCGATTAGGCTCAGCGGAGAGTGCCACGGCAACTGTGTCGACGTTCGTGAGCATGTTTATCAAGGTCAAATTGAAAATTGAAAATACAGATCGGATGCTGCTTGGATCTTGGGTGTTCGCAGACGACGTCACGTTTTCGACTCACTCGACTCATCCGTGAGGAAGCTTTCACGTGGAACCGCAAGAACCATGCTAATCAATCTGAAATCCCCCTTGACCCTTGATTTCACTCTTGTGATTTGTTGGAAGAAGACATCACCTTCACACCTTGACCTTGCCGTGTGCCGTTCCGCACCTAGAACGTTCAGTGGACGTGGTGCCCTACTTCCCAATCTAGTGGAGTCAGTCTGCTGGTGGCGCTGGAATCGTCGACGGACTCTTCATTTGGAAAGTTTGGCGCGCTACTTCGTTCATCAGGAAGTGGGAGTCTAGATTTCTATACAAATCAGCCTTTCACCATGCGTATGGGGCGATTGAACGGCCGGGAGAGGCATCTCCGCAAGATTTCACCAAAGAAGTCTCCAAAGTATTCTTCCGCCGGCTTGATAGTTGGCTCGGTGTCGTCGAACCTCTTGGCTTCGGTGTACACACCGCAGTTCATTCAGATTGCCAACCAAGAGTTGGAAGACTATGCCCATGAATTGCTGGAATACGAAGACAGCGTGAAAGGACTTGGAATCAAAGGGACCGATGAAGTCAAAGTAGATATGGATGCATCTGCCATGGCGGAAGGCAACGGTCCACCTCGCCCGCCTCTATACAGCTCGAAGTACATGGTCGATGAGTTCACGGACATGACAACAGATACGTCCAAGTATTTTTCAGCTCCCAAGAACGAATGGAAGATTCACCTTAGCGCCGCAAAGTTCGAAAGACAGCTCGATGAAAAATATGGAATTCTTCGTCCTTTCATTACAAATCATCCTGAAATCGAGGTCTTTCTCAAGTCAATGCAAAGAAAGTATGCCATGGGAGAGTTCAGCCCGTTTCGGCAAGGAGATCCTCCTATCCCTCGAACCACAGCAGTCGTAATTCTCTTCATGATGCAACGCAACAAGGTGCGATGGGAAATTTTGGCTCTTGCTTCCTTGTTCTTTATAATTGGACTGCAGCCTTGGGCGCTCGTGCTGATCGTTGCGCTCGGGATGCATGAGTTTAGCAAGCGGAAAACCAAGCTGGTGCGGGGCATGAAGCCTCGAACAGAGCCGGTGCGGCCATACTACGCAACGAAGTCAGGCTCTACTAAGTCAGCTGAAGATTCCAAAAAAGAGGCACTGCTTCGGTCTGTGGGAACAAAGCTTTGCGAAGGCGAGAACATTAAAATGTCGTCCTACGACACGATCATTCTCGGGTCGGGCCCAGCAACTCTGTACACGGCTTCTCTCCTTGCTCGAGCTGGACGATCGGTTCTCGTTCTATCATCCAAAGATGACGCAGCTGGGTGCCTTTCGTTCCTGAAGTATCCGAGCGCTGCCCTGGAGAAGAAATACGGATCGGTACCGTTTGACGTGGAGGCTTCGAATGTTGCTCGCATTAGTCGACAGCAAGAGATCATGGCGCCGGCATTGTGTACGTCTACGGACTATCAAGGGGGCGTTCGGTTCGCTCAGATCGGGACCGCTGCCGATGGATATGCTTTCGAGATCTTGTCGATTCCGGGCATGGGGACTGAAGGATCTGCTGATGAAGTCCCCTTTGTGTTGCGCGCGGTGGGAGGAAAGCACACCCTAATGGATGATGCCGCAACGTACTTGGGAGATGGGTGGCCTGCGAACGACGGTAGCAACGGAAATTCGCTGAGTGGTGCGTACGTCGATGCATGCACGGGAATGAATGTATCTTCCGCAGAGTTCTATCTCTCCAAGATCCTGCCGGACAGAATCAACGATTTGAGGAACAAGAGCACATACGAAGCAAGCTCTGTCCGATTTGTTTCTAATTTTCTCGATAAATGTTTTCCTCTCAATGCACATTTGCGTTCGCTTATGGCTGGGATTGGTATGAAGGGTGAAAACATTCGGCCTAACAGTACCAGCATGGCTGCCCATGTCACCCACTTGTGCGCAGCATTGAGTGGCGAAGGCATGCACTACCCAATTGGTGGTCCAAGAGCGTTGTGCCACGCTTTCGCGGCAGCAGTCGAACAGTCAGGTGGGAAAATTTTGACAGGAGTCAAGATCAAAGAACTATTGTTTAGGGAAGAGCGAGACGCTAGTAATCCGATGGCATCGTCAGGCCGCGAAAACACGGAGATCGAGTGTCCACGGTGCGTCGGCGTGGAGCTTGTGGACGGTCGAGAGCTACGTCTCGCGAACCAACGCAGCAGTACTTCAGAGATGAACCAGGCCGTTATCTCCACGCACGGCTTCGTTGATACTTTTGTAAGGCTGCTTCCGGAGAACATACGAACAGCATACAAAGTCCCACGAGGGCTTCCAGCACTTACAGAACAGCGTCCTGTTGTCAATGTTTTATTTGGCTTGCAAGGGTCCGCAGAGGATCTCTGTGTGACCGGGGCAGACTTTTATCGGCTGCCGGCGGCTGCTTTAGCGATCGATGAGATTAACCCGGAAACCGGCGTAGCCGCTTTGGGGGAAGTAGGATGGGCCGTCGGTGGGACCAACAACACATCGACAGTTGAGCACGGAGACAGCCCTGTCGACGGTAAAGACAAACCTGTCGAGAAGGACACTCTAGAAGGGTCAATTTCTGCAAGACCACAGAAAAGTGGTAGATTCAAGTTCGACCCAGAAGCTTCGTGGCTTAAAATCTCCTTCCCGTCTGCGAAAGATCCTTCGTTCTCAGCTTGCCATGGCGCGGGGATTACGACGTGCGTTGTCACAGTTGAGGCCGACGATGACTTTGTGCTCCAGTTTGCGACGAAACCGAAGCTGTTTGCAATTCTGAAGGATGGAATGAGCAATACGGAGCAACGGCAGCGACTGTTGGATAGGGTAACGAAGGCGCTCATAGGGGCTTTTCCGCAGCTTGACGGTACGTTTTTGATGACTGACCATTCGCACTCTGCAGGAGCGCAACTCACGGACGTTTTCATTCATAGGGAAAATTGAACATGCGGAACTTCGAGGGCCGACGTTCAAGGGTCTCAGTCACAACCCTGAGCGCTTTGCAGCAAAGGGAATACGCCCAGGTACTCCGTATCCAGGACTGTTCATGGCGGGGACTGATTTGACTGTTGGCGACTCTTTTGCTGGGTCGATAGTTGGAGGATGGCTTGCCGCAAATGCCGTTCTCGGATATGGTGCGATCGACCACTTGTTGCTGAAGAAAAACGTAACAACAGACTTGGAGCGCTACATTGCTACACCTGACCATGCAGATGATGTCGCCGTTCCTTTCAAGCCACGGTTGGGTGAAACACCCGACGACGAGATGGAAGGCATGACAGATCCCGCCGTAAAGAAAGAGCAGTGACTCGACCAAACAAAGTTGTTTTCTCCCTAGCTAGCATTTGATTGAGTACTACAGTGTTTCTATAGTCTGCTATCGTAGAAAGCGTCAGTCGCATGGTCGACAACGATCAGCGACATCTCAGTAGTGGACGTTGAAATCTGCAACGAATCCCTGTACACTCGATCGCACGCGATTCGCCAACGCGTCGCGGCATGTCCGCGCCCCTGCCTCATGCTCGCTGTGTGGCGCATTCTTCCAAGTCGATACGTTGACTTCAAGTTCGTCGTGTGAAGTGCTGCAAATGTCTGGTATGTTCAAGCTCCCCGAACTCAACACTTCCTCGTCATCCGAATCGCGGATCTCGTAGTCGAGCGAGCAATGAAAGTCGAAGATGTACCGCTTCTTCCCACCCGTCAGTGCGACTGATGCGTCGCCCGAAAGTTCCTTTACTGCCGTCACCACAGCAACATAGGCTCCATACTGGGCCGTCGACGACTTTAGCTTCGATCGAAGGTGAGACGTGCACCACTCGGTGGTGTCTTTCTCCTCCCAAGTCCCCGCTTGGTTCCACGCAGATGCCACGGGGTTGGCAGTACCGGCTCGGGTGGCTTCCGCTGCAATTGTTGTGGTCAGGGATTCTGCAAGTCGCTTGGGGGCCGTGTCTCCCAGCATATTCTTTTCGTGGGCAGAGAGTTCTCGAGTGAAGTAGCTGGTGGTTCTTCCATCGGATGTCTTCTTGTATCCTCGGAGCATGGCCCGCTCATTTTCGGTCAACTCATCATCGTCCTCGTCGCTCTCGTCGTTGACAACGGGCATCGATTGCCTTGCCTTAGCCTGTGCTTTCCGGCGCTCCTCCTTTAGACGTTTTTCTTCTTCTTCTGCTTGGCGTTGCGTCTCCTCGGCACGAGCTTTCCGTTCCTTCTCCCAATCCTCGAAAGAAATCACCGGTTGAGCGTTGGACATTCGCTTAACGCACTCGTCCTCCCATTCAACCTTTCGTTGTTTGACTGCCTCTTTTTCGTCCTCCTCTGCCTTTCTTCGTTTTTCCTCTTTCATTCGCTTCTCCTGTTCCTTGTCGTCGTAGAGGAAGCTTCCCGACTTGGAAGAGAACGCCTTCTGCAGTCGTTTCTTCTCTCGCTGCGTGGCAAAATCCATCTCCCTCTTAACAGCCATAAGCTCTTTCTTGACAGACGAGTTTTGTGGATCGTGCTTTAGAGCTTCCTTGAGATCATGCCGCGCCTCGTCAAGGTTTCCCAGTTTTCGATTCGCTGCCGCACGTCGGTAGAGAGCCTTAACGTTGGCGGACTCGACTGACAAGGCGCTAGAAGCTACGTCGCGACTGACTTTTGTTTTGCCTTGTTTGAAACAGACCATGCTCAAGTTATTCTGGAGCGAAAGCAGCAACGCCTTGACTTGATCGTCGCCTGTATTGTTGGTGTTTAGTTTCTTCAGCATGGATGTACCCTTGCGGTAGGAGCGAGACGCCTTGACGAGATCTCCAGTCTTGAAGAACAAGTTTCCCTCCTCCTTGAGAGAAGCAGCTTGTACTACAAGATCACTGGGGTCTTCAGCAGGAGGGCATCCGGCGTCAGAGTCTGAATCGGTGTGGGTTGAGGCACTGTTGAGCTCGTCGTCGTCACTTTGGGAAAAGGTATCCATTTCCACGTTCGAGCTAGCTTTTTCTGGCGGGCTCTCGGCAGCAACTTCCGTGTCGACGTCGACACCACTCTCCACGTCGCACTCTTTCGGCCCTGACGCGTTCATGCTGGATTTGCAGGTCTTGGCGGTACAGGCGGCGGTGAGCAAGACGAGAACGAACGAGAAAAGTGAGGACGAGATCGGCGTGGTTGTTGTGCCTTTTCGGCGGAGTCAAAATTGAAAATGGGGTATGAGCCTTCGCGCGGACAGCCGATGATACATTGAACATGATACGATACTACGAGCACTCGTATCATACGACTACAGTGAACTACTCCCCCCACCGATACTGCTGGTGCACTCAATTCTCATTTATAACACCCAACAATCTCGCTCTTCTGCACGTGAAGGGGTGCAGTACGGTGACAAATAAAGAAGCCTACTTGTTAGTCCCTTGAAGTAGAATAGCGAACTCGCCTAACCTGCGCGCTGCAATCAACCATCTAGACTACTGTACTATTTTGACTTCCGGGCTGCTCTCCCCTCCTCTTGTTTGAACAGTGAGTCTCCCAGATGGATCACCTGTGCATCCTGATGTAATATCAGAGTCGAGAATGACGACAGTCAAGCATGAGAGTCGCGTTGCAAACGAAACGACAAGGTGCCCACACT
>OLMU01000194.1:0-16330 GCA_900291995.1 Licmophora abbreviata | reverse complement strand
TTCATGGGGACACACGAGTTCATTTGGGTGCGGGAATCCGACATTATCGAGAGTTTTGATCCAGACGAAGATCCAAATCTGGCTGCCGCGGCTGGAAATATTACCAAGAAGAAGCGATCATCGAGGAGCCATGACGTTGCAAGCTCGAAGACATTCGCCTTAGCTCTGGAAGAGGGGCGTTGGGCGCTCGATGAGTTCGAAATGCAGCTAAATGACACGTGTGGAGACCTAATGGAGGAGGAAGAGGAGGACGAGCAAGAAGATGGCGAGCAAGAGATGAATTACAGCTACGCTGTGTTAAGTCAGTCCGATGAGGAGGCCGACGAAGCAGACTCGGAGCTTGAGTACAATACCCTTGGTGAGAGGGTGTTGTCCGCGTCAGAGGTAGAAGAAGCGAACGAATTGCTATTGACAGACGGACTCCTAGATTTTACGATGGAAGGAAGAAAGAACGCAAAGAAGAGAGCGCTGGCGCTCAAAAAGCAGAAAGCCAGTGAAGAAAAGGCCGCTCAAAAGAAAGAGAAATCCAAGTCGAAATCCAGCCAGAAATCTAAGTCCGCCCAGAAGAAGTCTAAGGGGTCCAACAACAGGGACACCAAACGAGAGCAGCGAGAGCTGGAGCGGACGAGAAAGAAGCGCTCGCGAGAACGAGAGAAGTTCTTGAGGGAAGAGTCGCGAAATGCGAAGAAGCGGCGCGTTTCAGTCGGCACCGTGGATGTTGAAGTGCCGAATTCCGAGGCAATTTATAGTCGTCGTGGTCGCGCTAACGCTATTGTGAGGGGCTATCTCATGCGACTGACAAAGAGCGATGACTCGAAAAATCTCAGTGTCGGAAACATGATGACGATTCCGTCGTCGGCGTTGGACTCCACTGGACTGTTGGGCATGGCACTTGCTTTTCGAGCGGCTGCGGGGCAGGTGGACTTTCATGCGAGTGGTGACCAGCCACCAAAGTCGACACCATGGGACGCTTTGGACGTGGATGGTCCCAGGACTTCCGAGGAGCGAACCAAGAACCTTGAAAAGCAAGTTGAGCTCCTTGAGGCCGAGATCCGACGCTTGAAGGAGGCGACCATTGAGCGGAAGCGGCTCGCTAGTGCTGCCTTTGCAAAACGGGAGGCATCCGAGCAAGCCATTCTTTCTCATGAGGATGCGGCGCGGCAGGTTATTAATCAACGTGCCAAGAAGAAGACGAAGACCCCGCCAAAATCCAAGACAGGACAAGACGAGGGTCTTTCAGGCGACGTCAACATCGAGGCAGACGAGTTAATCGTGGAGGTCGCGGTTGACGAAGAAATATTCCCTTCCGTAGAGCAGATCGGTGATCGCAAAGCCACCGATTCTTTGACCCCAGATGACGCGGGCTATAGCCAAGAGTTGCGGGAGGAGTGAAGGAAAAGTCATCATTTACTAAAGTAGCCAACCAGATTAGCTAGTTTCTACATACTGACTGTACCAAGTGACTTCCTTTTGACTCAGTAGATAAGTTGGACGCCATGTAGTTCGTTTTTCTTATTATAATAACTGCAGTGCATATTGAACAGTTGAATGGGTGAAGGTTCCTGATAACACGTTGAACGTGATCAGCACACGCCTCTGCCGGTTACAGCAACGAAACGTGAACTCAGACGCATTCGACAATTTTAGCCACGCGTGATCAACGACCATCTCAACGCACGTAAAGAGCGCGGCTGGCGTGCATCCTCAAACTCCAAATTGATGAGGTGAAGCATTGCATTTTGGTGTTTGTAGCGTGAACCGTGAATGCAGAATTCACAGTTCACTCTGTCTGGTAAGCAAAAGGAGCGTTCTCACTACAAGCTAAATTGCGGAAGATCGATGGATACCTCGAGACGGCCATGCTGTGATAGAAGGTCGACACGAGAAGAAGATCGAATTTCGACGCGCGTTGTCGTTGCGAGCTGGATCTCTACGTCAAGTTTGTACAGGGTCTACGTGCTACGTCTCATTATTTTCGAAACGAATTGGTGCCAGCCAAAGGTGCTTGGCTTTCTTACAGTACCTGGTAGACTACACTGCGCAATGTGATGAAGATTATCGTCGAAAGCTGCCCACCCCCGAGTGCTCCTGACACCCCCAGTCTCACGCTCGCCACCTTCTTTTATGCGTTTTTAAGAACAGATCACATCACATCTTTGAGCCCTTGGCGACTACAGCGTAGCATAGGAACGATGGACCCACTTCCCCCAAACGACCCCAACAATAATAACCGAGGAAACCCCGCACGGCACGCCAAGGAAGACCCCGATGCCGCCTTGCGACGTAGGGAGAGCGGTTTGAATCAGAATGGCGAGATGGGCGTTTTTGGAGATTTGCAGGATCAGCCCGTCGTCGTCGTGATGTTTCTGCTCGGAATAGCTTCTTGGTTCTTCCGAGAACAGTGCACCTGCTGAATCGAGCGTCCTGTCTAAGTATAGTACATTAAGATCTGACACCGGTTAAGCGCACTCCTGCAGCAATCATACACAAATTATGGTTACGTCATGATATTGGCTGAAATAGTTGAAGCGTCTCCTTTACATCACAAGCGACTTTCGCCTTCTTCCCGCACTAGGGCACCTAGTACCACCGCTATGCCTTGACCCGGCACATCGTCTACTTCATTACTCGCTGCGAATACAAAGAACTAAGAGCATAATAATGGCAGGGTAGTGGTAGCTGACTCTATACCGGTACTGTTCCTTCACCTAAGCGATCACTTTGTGCACAATGATGCAACTTCAAACTCAGCTTCCTCGGTCGGGAGACACCATATTGCCAGGCACTTCAATATTGTTGTCTTCGTAAGTCTGAGCTTCGTGGCCTCCACTTTCTCCAGTGCCTCGGGATTGCTGGTTCTCGCTGTAGGTGTAAACAGCGTTTCCTTCAGAACCTGCGACGACTTCCTGCGCCCAGTTCTCCCCTTGCTCGTCGTACAGCGCGGCACGCCTTGCGTCTTCAGGTGACACTAGCATAGGCTGTGCTCTTCTTTCACCAAGCGATTGTGCTCCAGCACCGAGAACTGCGTACGGCTTTGAGAGACCTTCACGGGTGCTGTGGTCGATAATGTTTTTCGGGGGCGACAGCTGATGGTAGGCGGGAGACGTGGAGTCAGTTCTCGCCGTATGAAATGACGGCGGCGGCGTGGTCGGTGTTCGGAGCCCCTTGGCAGGGCTGAGAGGAGGCCTTGACCCGAACCTAGAACTCCGATCTCCGGGAAGCTTCTGGACAGGACGGAAGACGGTGGGCTGATGGTTCGGTCCATGAGAGCCAGGCGTCTTAGCCTCTTCAAATACCACTTCGGAGTAATCGACGATCTTCGCCGGGGACAATTTGCCTTCTCCACTTGCTTCTTCGCTGACACTGGGTAACGAAGACCCTTCCCCTGAAACTGCAACATTCTTTCTATCCAAATAAGACACGAGCTTGGGGGGAGGTTCTTCGTCTGCAGAGCTTGAAGAACTTGTGTTTGCCACGCTAGACATCGTGTGCGGCGACCCTGATCCAAAGACAACCTTCTTAGAGGGGGAAGTTTGAACAGTCACACTTCCCTCGCCGCGACTGCCACTTCCACCGCTGCTCCCAGTTGAAGCGGAGTTACTACTCTGGGAGTGTGCGACGGCGATCTGATTCTCTCCGAAGAAATGCTCCGTCTGTAGATTCGCCCCGTCCCGCAAGGACGCTGGGCTTCCAGCAAGCGCGAGGTACCCATGTGTATTCGTGCTAGTCGTTGATGAGGAATGTACACTCCCGTCTCCCTTCCGTCCGCCTCGAAATTTCTGTTGTAGGAGACGCTGCTTTTCCGCCACGTTCGTCTCCATGACTTCGATATCAGTCTCAGATACAGAAGACAGTGCTGAGGCATGACTGCTACTAGCTGTGGCGGATGTCGACGTAGCGATCGTAGTCTGACCGGAAGATGAATTCGTCCCCGGTGATTGCGTCGAGTCTTGCGACACCGGTGTCCTGCTGTCGCTCTCCTGCGCGACGATCGAGGGGGGTGGACTTGACGTGGCCACTTGAAGACGAACGCCTGGAATACTGTTGTCGATCGGATTTGGACGAGACAACCTTCCCGAAGCCTCATCGATGAACTGATGATAGTCTGGAGAAGGAGAATCGTTTTGGCCATCAGACTGGATAGCAGCCTCGATTCCCTCTAGTCTCATCGTGTGCTCGTATTCTTCATCGACGTCGGAGTCAAGCTGCTGATACTGAGGAGACGGCATAACTAGATGCTTGCTTGCAGATTCACCTGTACCTTCCCCAGCATCTTCGTCGTCGACCTCAGACACAGATGGAACAGCAGCCCGACCTGACACCCGTGGCGAAGGTCGAGGAATGCCGATAACGTCCTTCGACTCTTCGTCTACCGATATGCTAACCTTGGACGTCGACGACGATGCCGGTGGCCTCGTGGGATTCTCCCGTCCACCACTTCCCCTCCTGCGGCGCATATTCAGAATCTTGGTTACGCGTGCGGCCCTGCTCTTGCGACTTGAGGAGCTTGCGCTTTCACCTTGTCCTACATCTGTGACCTCAATTGTGGTGCGTTCCCCTTCATCCAGCACAACAGGATCAAACGCAGAATACCGTACACCAGAGTCGCTCGTCGAAGCATAGGAATTCCTTTGAGCAGGACGAGAGAACGCGCTTCGATTGTCATGAGGTACAGTGCCAAGCGCGCTCCCTATGCTGCTTTGCCGAAATCCCGAGGGCGTTGAGCTTGATCTCCGCATATGATCAAGCCTGGGTGGCGGCGGGATATCGTCCGTTTCGTCATCCCTTACCATTGACGCAGAATACTGTAAAGGCGAGGAGCGGGTGTACCTTAGTGCAACCGGCTCGAATGCATCTCCAGTCTGCGTAGATCTGTACGACTGCTGGCCAGTTATTCGAGCGAACTCCTCGCCTGCCCCACAGAAGAATTGCTGAATGGATTCATTTTTGCTAGCCCGATGTACAGTGGATTGTACATTATGTTTTTGTTCTTGCACAAACATTTCCCATCCTTTCTTGATCCGAGAAAATTGGGTAGCCTCCGGTTCGTTGGCTGTTTTCTGTTGATCGATCCGATGGTCGGTGGTAGAATCATGAACAGCCTCAGATGGCAGCGCTGCCTCGTCGCGATTGGATACACTCACTTCTGAGGGTTCGGAACTCTCCCCCACCCCCCAAAGGTTCGTTTCAGTGCTGGATTCGGAACTCTTGCCGACTGAGCCAGGCTCAGGTTCCTCCTGAAGTTGCCCTATCGGGGCCTCAATACTCTGCGAAATTTCTCCGGAATCAGGGGTTTCTTCTCTCAGACCCAGCGTAGCGTCTGTTTGCGTCTCGGGTGCAGAAGCTGGCGTGTCGTTGTCTGTAGAGCCGCTCATGTTGGATTGTCGATTCGATTCGGTGCACCAGGTAGGTCCTTCACCCCAAAGTCGAGAGCCAAATTTTACTTTTCCTGTCCAGTTACCGTGTACCGGGGAAACGAAAGAGCAAACGAAGAGGAGTTCAATGAGTATTACAGTCTCATCATGGCACGGTCACAAAAGGCAAGTTAGGACCCTCAGTCTTTCGAATCCAAATCCACTCACCCCTAAAACTGACTATTGTAGCACATTCCCCTCACCAGAGCCACCGTTCGCCACCCCCAATCATACACAAGCTGATGGCGACTGCTTGCCACGATTTTCCAACACAATGGGTTCCTGTTGCGTTCCAACGAAAGTTCTCCCTGTCGTGGTCTAATGGCGTGACAGTCCTCAGATTTGGAGACCACGGTGCCTGCGTGTTGTGGCAATGATGTTGCCTTTTCACGGGTGGCCATTGATTACTTTTCGAGTTCAAAAAAGGCGGGAAACCATGGCAAGAGGGCCAAAAATGTCTTCCTACTTGTATACGCGTTTCGAGACTGCCATAAATATTCGTTTTCGTATATTTAAATACAGTGGTGTATAATAGGAAATGCTCTAAAAATTGAGGGAAATAATACTCTGAATTTTTCACTTGGCACATCTTGGTTCGTGACGCTTTCAGCTGAACGTCAAGGACGCGAGTCAAACAAAGCGCGCCTTTTTTGGAGAGTTCCAAATTCCTCGAGGTATGCTCGGGTATGATACCGGTATCTTTTTGTTGCTGGCTTCAACATGATGCTGACATTCGAAAACATGAAGTTGACCTCAACACATTACAACATCAACGGCAACACGGACTAGAGAAGGATCTGTATTGACATGACGAAGAACGCCGCTTTCCTTCTTTTGGCATTCCTGACGAGCGCCTCTGCGTTCGCCCCCTCGTCCACCAGCTCGGAAGTGGCTTCGAGGACGGCGTTGGCCGAGACTAAGGCCGATTTGGTAGCCATTGCCGAGAAAGCCAATCCTTTCATCAAGTACTACGATCCTTTGAACTTGGCGGGGGCTGATTTCTGGGGATTTGGAAATGAAGCCACAATTGGTTTTCTCAGACACAGCGAGATCAAACATGGACGGTAAGGTATCACTTTCGGACTCGGTGTCTGCAGTGTTGCTTTTGGTTCCCTCCTCTTGAACTCACACCGCAATACTCGACCCCATGCTTATTTGAATAGTGTCGCTATGGCCGCATTCGTTGGCTACTGCGTTCAGTCCAATTTTGTCTTTCCTTGGCCTCAGACTATTGCTGGGGCCGCCCACCCCAGTATCGACCTCAGCCCCGAGGCACAGTGGGACGCCGTCCCGGTCGGAGCGAAGTGGCAGATCTTCACCTTGATTGCTGCTTTGGAGTTGTGGGACGAATGCGGTGGTGGAACCCTTTCGCACTATACCAAGGGTCGCAAGCCTGGTCAGTATCCTTCGTTCGACTTATTCCGCGACAACGTCCACCCCGTCTTGAACCTATACGACCCTTTTGGTTTCAACTCAAAGATGACCGATGATGTCAAGGAACGCCGTCTCGTTTCCGAGATCAACAACGGCAGAGCTGCCATGATCGGCATCTTTGGCTTTCTTTGTGCCGATACTATACCTGGATCCATCCCCGGGCCTTTCGCCGACTTCGCAACACCGTACTACGGGAACCCAATGATCCCATTTGAGGGACAGTTCTCGTACCTCAACTAGTAGCAAAATAGTAATCGAGTAGCTTCCTACAATAGTAAGCAAACCAGTGAATTGGTGGCTCGCGTTCAAGCGTGTGAGAGACTTTGTAAGGTTGCACTTTGTTCTATCCTGTACTACTCGTAGTGTCCATGAAGTTACTGGCAACTGCGTACGTCCATTGCGTACGAGTAGACTGGCTAGGGTCATCATGGGAGTTCTGTTGACAAAAGACAAAAAATGAGACTCACTCGATTGGAAGCTCTGACAGTGTGTACTCTAGTATGCTATATATCCGTTGAAATATTTTTTGGTCTCATCCATGTCGGGACAGTTCAAATTGATGCCCAAGCGCGCTCGCCGAATCCGATTGCCATTTATGCCAAGAGCTCAAAAACAATGCCACCCACGACCTTTCCCACGACGAACTCTGTTCTGCTCGTGATGCAGTCTTGGTGTGTCTGCTTTGTCGGTTTGTCAGGTCTTGTGTCATCAAGCCTCGCACTCTCTCTACAACAGTTTGTGCGGGACAGAAGCAATGAGGAGCAGACTGGAAGATACGGCCGCCGCACCGCTTTCTCCGGCACAGGGATCCAACGAAATGACTACTCGTGCGCACGGTGAACACAGCAGGCAGCGGAGGAGGCTCCGCCTTGTCAGGTTTCCCCTCTTTGTATTGGGTCTACTAGCCCTGCTGTCGTTCGAGTCTCACAGTGGATGTATGGTCGCGGCAGGCACGGACGACTACTACAATGACGATGGCAGCACGGACGATGGTAGCGGAGACACAGATGCTTCAGCCTCGGGAGACGACAACCGGGGGGACGACGACATGTTCCAGTGGGACGAGAACCAGAGCTTTGACGGCGTCTCCGTCATGCCCACGTCTTGCCTCAACTAGTAAGTCACGTGCAAAAGATCACAGATGTTGTTCTGCTATCCCTTCGAGTTCGTGTAGCGACGCATCGACCTACCTACCTCTTACGGCTTTTCTTTATTCGCTGCAGCAACAATGGTCAGATGATCAAATTCGATCTCTTTTCAAACGATGGTCGCACCCGTCAGTGTCGCTCCGACATGATTGGATCATTCGTCGTCTCCATTGCCCACTACATGCGCTCCTACTTCAACTACCAAGCGCTCCTGTACGGAAGCGACTTCAGTCTGCCTGACGATGCTGGATACTTGAATGTAAGTCGAAACGCTACGTCTGCGGCGACATCTCTGCGCAACAGCTCATTGCGCTCTCACATCCATGGTGGTACCTCGCACTTCGCACTCACTCAAACCCTTTCCTTCAATCTCGTCGTCGCCGCGCGCAGTGCGTCTTGATCCAGGAAACAGCCTATGCCGACACCAAGCTTTACGCCAAGATTGGATGCATGGACCGAGAAACTTTCACTTCCACGAAACTTCGTCTGCACATATATACGGACGATAGCTGCACAACATCCTACGACGATGGTCTTGCAGAACGCAAACACGCCAACAAGTATGAAATCAACGGGTACTCCTTCTCCACGAAGGTCTCCTTCCGCCCACCCTTTTACAACTGCTTGAGCTGTAGTCCTAGTCAGGTCTCAAATACCTTCAACAAGAAGAACTCCAACTGGTACGATGACGACTATATTTCTCAGAACGGAAAGAAGAACAACGAGCAAAACGACTACAGGAACGATAACACTGACGATGCCTCTGCGTACATGTACGCGAATGACGATATCTATGCCGACGACGACGCTCGCTACAATTACAACAACGGCGGCGGCCGGCGGGCCACAAGAAATTTGTCCGAGACGTCTCTCCGAACCTTTACCGCCGCCATCGGTCGCATGGAAGCGTACGAAGCTAGCTTTTGGCGGGAAGTGGAAGACTCACGGCGCTCGCTGTACGATAACTACTATGACGTTGGGAACTGGAACATGTGCCATCGACTGTACACCTATGGAGTCTACTGTGACGACGAGTGTCGGGCGCTGGAAGCCTTCCGTCTCGACGAGTGGTCTCGACCGGATGTGATTCTCCTGACGACTCTGTGCAGTTTCGTTGCCATCATGATGGGTTTGATTGTGGCCAAGCGAATCAAGGCGTCCAAAAAGGGTCGCTTGTACGACGGATACTCTCAGCCGGGCCTTCCGCCGATGGCCATGGCCGTAATCTTTGTCGTGGTGGCGATAGTTATTTTGGTGCTGGCGCTCAACCATTTTGTGAATGAAACGCTGGTCTTCGCTGTCGTTACGTGTATTCTTCTGTTCATTTACAATCTCAAGTTGACGCTGTTCGAAGCTCCTCGACCCGTCCTGCTGGAGGCCCCGAAGCACTCGATCCAGTTCGATAACCCGTTGGACGATCACTTATTTTCTTAGAGGAGTCAGGCTGCATCGAGATTCAATACTATAATTGCTTTAGTGCAGAATCGGCGCAAAATTGAATGTTACGCTAAAATATTAGTTCTTCCCGAGGGTACTTTCGCCGGACGTAAGTTGAGTACCAGGTATCATAGCTGAATCGAATCGCTTCTTAGCCCTCTATAGCGAAAGTAGACTTTAAGTACCTGGCATATTCGTACCTGCGATCGTCCTCAATCTTCAAACAGATAGACGGGAAACGTCATTTGAACGAGCGCGCGAGCCGCGTGTTATTATCATTGTAATTTTTGAATTCTGTAACACCAGTTATGCGAACTCAGGTGCGCAAGTCTGAACAGCTAATCATGATACGTAGATTCTGGTACATTGTACTAGTAAGCCAGCCCGTAGATACATTGAACATGCAATGTACCCACTGACCGCGCGAGAGATTAGAACAACACAGGCGTCAGATGTCGACTGTCTACGATAGAATATCGACAGCGTAAAGAGACAGCGGCAGTGCCCCCAAGCATTCCTTCGTACGAGGCTAGACGAGACTGGACTCTGCTGGAATAGATTGTTGGAGCGGATACGGACGAAAACAGAGGCAACATCGCGACTGAAAAGAAAGCGCGAATCTCTTTTTATTGAAAACAGACTGCGTGCTAGACACAGCCACAGTGACAGAACCGCTATCATACCAGGTACTACATCTGCATCCACCACAGATTTACCGCACGGTTGCGACCTTGACAGCACCGCGATCCTTGACAGTCAAAATGGGAAATCTTCTAGGCTCTCCTGTCACGGACAAGGAGACCCATGTGGGGGAGACAGATTCCGGAATGCCGTACGGCATGTCGACGATGCAGGGATGGAGAATTCACATGGAAGACGCTCACATATGCGAGCCAAGAATTTACGCCGAGGAGCCTGGCCGTGTCGACGGAGAGAGCTATCATAGAATCTCTCTTCCGGGTCATTCTATCTTTGCGGTCTTTGATGGACACGGGGGAAGCTTTGCTGCCATCTATGCTGGCCTCAATATGTGTCGTATCCTCAGTCGTCAGCCGAAATTCGTTCAGTACGCCAACTTCGTTGAAGAACGTCTCGAAAAGGAACCCACTTTGAAGGATTCCGCGGAAAGAGCCAACTACATTCGATCGGGTATCGAAATGTTGGAATCTGCTCTCCATGATGCATTCATTGATTGCGACCGCGAAATACTAATGGCAGTGCAAGGATCACCGGTGTCTGACGCCAATATACCTTATCACGACGACGATCCGACAGCCTCCGATCCAGCTGCGGCGCCACAGCCAAGCGAGGACGAAGACGCCGGAACGACGGCGACCGTTCTTGTCATTACACCGCACTGGGTCGTGTGCGCCAATGCGGGCGATACTCGGGCCGTCTTTTCCAAGAACGGTAACAAGGCTGTGCCTCTGAGTTATGATCACAAGCCTGATGACGAATCGGAGGAAAGTCGTATTCGAGAAGCTGGAGGCTACGTTGCGGGAGGTCGTGTGGAGGGTGATCTTGCCGTCAGTCGGGGATTGGGTGATTATCGTTTCAAGGATATTGGAACTGTCCTCATGGGGTCACCGCACACTCGGCATGTTGTTCACCAAACCCGGAAGGGCAAGACGATCACCGTCGAACCCATGATGGAACCAGACGATCAGAAGGTATCGCCAGTGCCTGATATTATTGTCCAGAATCGAAATAAAGAACAGGATGAGTTCATCATTCTTGCCTGTGATGGAATTTGGGATGTACAGACCAACTCCGACTGTGTACAGACTGTCGCACAAATGTTTGTCGAGGGCGAAAGCAAAATTGGACTGATATGCGAAGAGGTAAGAAGACGCCACTGAGTGTATGCCTGGTACTGCCTCATCCTGACGCTTACAATCTTAATTTGTACCGAACACGGTTCAGCTGCTTGATATCTGCCTGCATTTGGGGAGCAAGGATAACATGAGTGCGATTGTTATCAAGTTTGACGCCCAGAAGACGGGTGAGGGAGGTGGTATCGAGTACCGGAGGAAAGTTCGGCGCGAGACGGCGGAAAAGAACAACAAGGGAAACGAGGCCGCGATAGTAACGAGCGACGGCGGAGATGCGAGTATCGACGAGGTCGAGGACGAAGGGTGATCGGCTAATTGTAGATAATCTGAAAGAACAGAAAGCTTGGTATCAGCACAGTCCCTATATCAATGTTTCCTACTGCGGTATGTTATTATTTCCCTACGGCAATGAATCTTCCAAGAACGAATACTCGAAGCGAAAGTCGGTCTTGAGGCGCTGACACCAACCCTCCTCGTAGTCAAAGTAGATATATGTGCCCTGCTCATATTTGTCCGTCGTGACTTTTGGCTCCTCGTGTCGCTGGAACCACGTCATGTACTTCTTGTGGTACCGCCAGCTCTGCTTCTTCAACTCTCGTGCAGCCAAATACTGTTGGTAAGTGCCCTGCGCGTAGTAAAAGATAAAGAAGAGACAGTCCGTTCCTAACTTCTCGAAGACAGTCGGATGATCAAAGATAGGGGAAGGGGTGGAGGGAAACGATGAATGCGTTGGGTACGGCTTCCCAGGCGTGTAAGTGCGAGGCCGGTCACTGTCTGCTCCATCAGGCATGTGCGCAAAAGAAGCGTTGACCCCTGACGACATGGCTGAAAAGGATCCAGCCATACCAGGCTGCTGTTGTTGCGGGGAAATGGCTGCGTTCGCAAGCTCGGGGTTCGTGTCAGCGATGCTACCTAGGGACAAGCCGCCCATGCCCGCGTTGAGAATGTCGACGCCACCCGGTGCTTGCTGCGATCTATGTTGCTGAATCGCTGCTTTCTGCTCTGCGGCCTGCTTCGCCTGGAGCTGCTGCTGCTTGGCAGCGGCCTCTTGCTGCGCTGCCTGCTGTCGAGCTTTCTGCTCTAGAAGCTGTAGCTGCTGCTGGCGCTGGAGGGCTTCTTGCTGTTGTGCTGCTTGTTGCTGCTGACGCAGCTGTTCTTGTTGACGAAGCTGCTCCTGCTGCTGACGCTGAAGCTGTTGTTGGCGAAGTTGCTCTTGCTGGCGTGCCTTTGAGAGAGACGAACAATAATCAAAATGAGCGTGGTGCGAAACAGGCAAAAACACGATCGTCGGGAGCTTTCGAAAGACGAACATACCTGCTGAGCCTGCAATGCCTTTTGCCGTTCCTTCTCCTGCTGCTCACTCTCTCGCTTTAGAATGGCAGCCATGCTGGTACCACCAGAGGCTACAGTCGGCGGTGGACGAGCCGCTGGTGTCGGCACAAGTGATGGTTGAGCGGGTGTCGGAGTCGACGCCGACCGTACAACCTTGGCTGGCGTCGTCTTCTCTGGCTTTTCCTTCTCGCCAGCACTCGACAGTCGCGCTCGTCCAATCGTGAGAGGAATCATGGAGGAGCTGGCAGGTTTGGCCGCTTTGCCTTTTCTAGAATTCTTGGAGCTGGAAGCAGACACGTCGTCGCCCTTGGAAGGTTGCGCCTGTAGCTGCGTGACACGATCAACATTCACGACATCCATCTCTTCCAAGCCAAGCGCTTCATAGAAGAACTCTTCGTCGTAAGCTTGCTGAAAATCGTCGTCTTCATACGAGTCGATGTAGTACTCAAGATCTTCCTTGATGGTCTCGACAGTGTCAGTGTCGAGGCGATCGTTGTTGACAAGACGCATGATTCCCTCCAACTTGTTGATGTGGAACTTGTGATTGGTAATGAACACGGCGTACTCCTCGATAATATTCTTGTTCGTCTTCTTTCCTTTACCAGACGATAAGCGTTCCACTTCGACTTCACGATCTTCCACAAGTTGCTCCAGTTGTGCAATGTATTCAGCAATCCACCGGGTAGTGTTGAGCTTGGCCTCCTCCTGTGGATCGAGCTTCTCTGCCCTAGCCAATCCCTCTTTCGAGTAGGTCTTAGTCTTCGTTTCTTTTTCACAAATCTTGAACTGTTCCATCTTTGTTTCAATCAATTTTCGGGCGTCCAAAAGAGCATCCTTGTCCTTGACATCGTTGCTTCCAATCCACGTCTTAATTTGGTCTCGCAGACGCTGCAGCTTCTTGATCTCTTTCTGTATTGGACAAACGGAGCGGAGGTCGAAGGCTGAGAAGGATTCTATACAAAGTGATGGTGGGATGTCAAGCGCCGCTACATGAAGATGGTCTTCGCCTACAGAAGGGAGGGCCTCAACAATTTGCCGTGTCACCGACGTACCTTGAGATCCATCTCATACTTTTCCTTTTGATTCTGTTGTTCTGCGCTGTAAACCTTTTCCCAAATTTCGTCGAAGAGTTCCACTCCCTCATCTACCTTTTTCATCACCCGATCAATCTCGGCTGATGTGAAAACGACAAGCAAGGGCAAACGGTGAGATGGCACAGTACAGGGGCATGCATTGTACGTGTAGCGAACCAGACCAAGCGATCGTCTAGTTTTTTTCCCTTTCTTCCTCTTTTCTTGTCCAGATTTCGTTCCAACTTAACTTACTTTGTAACTTTCGCGCGTTCGACATGGTCTAGGGTTTCTATCTGTTTATCAACGAGAGGAATGCAGCCCAGGGTCGATGGTCATCGCCGACGAGAGGACTGTCGACCTGCGGCGTATTTTGTATTGCGTGTATCATACGATACCGGTTCGAGTTTAGGTCAATTTCTACGTCAGTTTCGTACTGCATTTTGGAAGGTCCGCCTGTCAATGCGTAGGAGCTGGTTTTGGATTTCGTCATCTTTTTTCGCATCTCATCAATCGCCAATCGCACGACGGCGGCGAAGACATCATCACAAACCCAAAAAACAAAAAAAACACTTCATGCAAGCCAGAACCGAAGCGTATTGATGGTATCCTACTCACCAGGACTCGACGTTTGCGGAGTGACAACCGGCCGACAAATGCGCTACCGTATGAGTGGATTTTGCCAATCCTGTGTCTGAGCTGGAAGGCTGTCTCACCTTTTGGAAGGGCTCGCAGCAGTTGGGTCAGCGCAGAAACGAAGAACATCAGGCGACAGATTTGAGCAACCTGCTGCGTCGAGGACAGCGAACATCTTGCACGCCAGAACTGCGTCTCGAAGACCAAGACGATGACTTACCATATGCAGTGACGGCACCACTTCGGAGCAGGCGACACGGCGCAACTTTTCAATGTACCGGTACACGAGTCCGGCCGAAATCGATCCACTCATCCACGCGTTGGAATTGCGTTGCGATATGTTGATGCAAGTTTTCGACAATTTGGCAAGATTCGGAGGCACATCGTGACTCAATACCGGTAAGAAGAGAATCAGTAAACTACTTCGAAGCAGCCGATTCGCGCGGATCCGACGGGCATCATCAGTTCCACTTGAGGTATTCTACTCGTCCCAAAGGAAAATGAAGAATTGATTCTATAAATAATGAACGCATGCTTCTACTAGTTTGAAAACACTTTTTGTTTCATACACTGTAGCGTCGACGCATTCATCTCTTCGCCCGCCAGCTGTGAGACGTCACGCACAGCATTCTTCATTGCCGCCGACTCGTCCTTTCCGGCCGCCGCGGACGACGACGATGCTGCTCCCGTCGATGCACCGCCAGTTTCCGTATCAGCACGAATAGGACGGCCGCTGCCGATCTGTGCCACCTTGGATCCGGCAGTGGCCAGGCCCCTGAGCTGGCTGGTAGCCCTGCCGATCCGATCGGGCAGACGCTTTTCGTAGTCAGTATCGCGCCCACTGCCGCCCAACGTGCGCATCCATAAATAGTCTTGCGTGAGCTGCTCCATGACAATGCGAGCACTAGACGACATATAGTACTCAATGCTCAATTCATAGTAACGATTCCAGCAGCTGCCCCATAGTTCCAAGCGTTTCTGGTCACTGTGTTCCATTGTTCCATCTGGGCACTGGGTGGTATTGTCTGCGTTGTACTCCGGAGGGTAGGCGCGGAAGGCCTTGATTTCAGGAGATCCAGTGTGTACAGAGCGGAGGGGATCGATGACAATGGCGACAAATGGGTTCCCGTGCGGATCTTCGGCGCGCTGCCACTGCAGCTGGGTCGACAAGTCGGTCTGACTGAGAAAACAGTGCGAATGATCCCCGAGGTCGAAGGGATGGCTATGATACCAACCCATGAACTTTTCCTTTCGAGAGACTTCCAGACATTCTCCCAGGGAGATCATGTGATTGACAACATCTTGGTCATCAGCAATAACACGCGTTTCAAAGCCCTCGATCGGAAGAGGAAAGGCATCGGTGACAATCAAAGTACGAGGCGTATCGGGATCTGGGCGGCCGAGCAGCATTCCCATGACCTCAATCGGATTTCCACCTTTTTGGATTCCCTTATCGACGCCCGATTGACAGTGCATCATCTACGGGTGTGATAAGAGTAGGAGAGAGAGGATAGGGTAAGAAGAAGCCAGTGAGGTGTGGGCGGAGTGGCGTACTTAGTAGGCTTGAGCATGTTCGCATGTTCAAGTCGTCGATCGGGCATAGACACGTACGCACCATCTTCATAATAGCAGACGGAGAAAGGGCTACCTTCTGAAAGTACAGAGCTTCTCTCGTCCACGGCTTCTCACTACGAATAGCTTGCAGCTTTTCTGGGTCAAAGGAGTATCTTGCGTTGGCAGACTTCTGTTGAGTCTTGGTCTTGGACTTGCTTGTCTTAATCTCCCCCTCGCCCGACAGCAGCTCCTCTTCTGGAGCCCTGCTGACATCCTGTAGATTCAGCGCTTCGTTTTTCATCTCCTCTGACGACATGTTGCCACTATATGCTTGCTTCGCTTGCTAGACTACGAGAAGACTAGAAAGAGAGACTACGAGTATATGTATTCAGTATTCATGGCACTGTGTTTTCTGTTTTCAGTCCCCTTTCTCTCAAATCTCATCGCTTCGTCGTTCTTGTTGCCGCGTCCTA
>OLMU01000189.1:0-10149 GCA_900291995.1 Licmophora abbreviata | reverse complement strand
ATGTCGAGATAGCTCGCGATGAGTTCCTTAGCTGCTTCGTCGCTCAGCTCTGGGTGGATATTCTCACGGGCGTAGTCGATGTAGTCGCGAAGAAGCTCTGTGTCCATGGGGGGTTGAACGACATTTGGCGTTTCGTAGTACAAGCCCACCATGTGTTGTGCCAGTCGACGATCGTGATCGACATTAGGAGAGTCAAGAATCAAGTAGATGAGATCGAATCGACTCAACAGCGTTGGCGGGAGTTGAATGTTTTCGACGACACTCAAAGACGGGTTGTAGCGAGATTCGACAGGGTTGGCCGATGCCAAAATGGACGTACGCGCATTGAGTGTTGCAATGATTCCAGCTTTGGCGATCGAAACTGTCTGCTGTTCCATGGCTTCGTGCAAAACGGACCGGGTGGAGTCAGACATCTTGTCAAACTCATCGACACACGCAACGCCCAGGTCACTCAAGACAAGAGCACCACTTTCCAACACGAGCTCTCGCGTCTCAGGATCACGTACGACCGACGCGGTGAGACCAACCGCAGATGAACCCTTGCCAGAAGTGTAGACGCCGCGAGAGCTTATCTTATTGACATAGCTCAGCAATTGACTCTTGCTGGTACCGGGGTCTCCACAGAGCTTAACAAAGCGAGCAAAAGCAATTCTTGAGTTGAACATTGGCCTAATCTCATCATGTCGTTACCCAACCGCATGGACAATCACTCACCAAGATGTTAATGTCGCCACGTTTGTTAAGCTTGGTGTCCGCATCATCGTCGTCCTCGACTTCCTTGGCTGATTCTTCTTCGATGAGCTCTTCGTCCCACGAGTCATCGTCCGATCCCGGCTTCGGCCTGTTACTCTTGCGCTTGCGCTCGGCCGATCCTTTTTTGACGCGCTTGTGGTTTCCACCAAACAACATGCACAGCACTCCCTTTTTGACATTGTCCAGTTCCCAAATCGATGGTGCGAGGGACGCGGTGAGCTGTTGGTAGATATCTGGTGCCCGAGATAGTGCCTGTAATTCTTGAATACGCGCATCTGTGAACCGAACTTTCATGCCCGTGCGACTCGCGTTGCTGGCGCCCACTGCCGCCACCCCATCTCCCTCATCCTCCTTACTCTTGTTCGCCTTGTCCATTCCACTGACCCGTCGAAAGTGAATGACATCAAGGTACGTCTTGTAAACACTCTTGACCTTGGAAATCTTGGGATGCACCTTGCGTGGTTGTGCTCGCAGCACGCCCGTCACCTCTACACGATCGCCTGGCTTGACAGAATCGACCAGGTCGTCAAAGCAGAACGTCACAACTGAGGCCGGCGTCTGTCCTGCCGGAACCTCGTCGGGAGTTTCCTGCACTCGCACCATTTGCTTGTCGGCAAAGATGGATCTATTGTGGGTGAGCGAATAACTTTCGCGGCAATTGCACTGTGGACAGTTGTGTGGTTCTTGGATGCGTCCTTGGTCAATGGTAACTTGCACGTCGTGTCCACAAATTGAACAGCCAAAGTGTGCAACTTTGAGATCAGGAATGATGGGACTGACACGGACAATCATACCACGAATGGACAAGAGAGAATCTATCTTGACGGGGTCGAGACAACGGAGATTGGAAAGCTGACGAAGGTTGTAGGGACGCACTTGAACGCGTGGAATGTAGTCCCCATCGTTTCCAGCAAGGCGTTCGAGTTCCCTCTTGACAATGAGATCCATGAGTGGAACCAGTTCCATCGGGTACGCGACGAGCTGGTGATAAAACCGCTGGCAATCGGCACTGTGATAGTAGATATGCATCGTGTCAATGTCCAGACTCGTAGTGTCTTGATCGTCACCATTGACGATGGTTCCGTTCTGTAGGAGAGACTGCAGACGAGATAAGTAGAGCGGATCGCTTGATTCAGACTCTGATTCGTCGTCACTGGATAAGCTCTCATCATCATCGTCGTCGTCATCTTGGCGTGACTGACGACGCAAACGACGATTGGTACGTTCACTGTCGGCCAAGCTGACAAAATTTCGGATGAAGTCAGTAAAGGCGGCACCTGCCGTTGGGACGTGCACGTCGGTTCCACGAATGGATGTTTCCTGGTTGGGAGGAAAGACGGGTTCGTCTTCAGGTTCTTGGACTGGCTCCTGGTTCTCTCCATGGGGTGCGCCCTCGCCATGTTCGTCGTCATCAATATCTGGCAAGTCCGACAGGGGCGTCAATGGTGTAGTAGGAGCGCCATTGTCGTTGGGTGGCATGGCTCCACCGACAGGCGTCGCAGGAACTACCGATTCCTCTGACGGAGTAGGAGGAACGGAAGGAGACCTTCGTTCTGGAGTGCCGGCAAGAATTCGACGTCTTGGAGTGCGCTGCTCCAAATCATCGGCTCCAGCCGATCCTGCTCCTCCTGGAGATCCGTTGTTCACACGATCCGGTCGAGAAGGCGTTGACATTGAAGAAGCCAACGTGGAATCTGGGGAAGGAGGAGGGGGCATCTCAACACCGCCACTTCCGTCGTCCTGGATGTCGGGATTGCCGTTGTTGTCCATGGTCGACGCTCCAAATTTAGGATTTTGAGATTGTGAGTTCGAAGCGTCATTTTTTGGCGCGCCGCGCGTCCTTTCGCGCGAGTATCATATTATAGTACCTTTTGTCTTGCCGGCGTCGGTATGACCCGACGCCAGTGTCATGAAAGCGACGGCCGCTGTCGACCATGCGAAGGCAAAAGGCACAACGGCAACGCAAGCACGCTCACCATGAACACGGAAGCTCCCACAGAGGCAACCGCTGAGAAGGCTCGGACCGAAGCCGAAGCCCGTAGACAGCGAATCCTGGAAAAGTCGAACGAACGAATGGGAATCATCTCGGGTGTCAAGGATGACGAGGACGACAAACAAGACGAGGTTACAGCCCGCGCCCACAAGATGCAGGCATTGAAGCGTCGTCGGTTCAAGGCAGCTGCCGCTGCGAAGGAAGCAAGGGAGCAAAAAGAAAAGGCGGACACAGCAAGCACTGTGTCCCAGCCCGAGCTCGAAACGACAACAGACGAGCCCACCCTTACGGGCAAGAATGATACGGCCAAGGAGGAACCTGCATCTGTTGACAAGAAGGATTCAGACATCGACGGATCAGAGAAGAAATACAAGGGCGTCGCTAAAATGAGAAGGCAAATGATCAAAAAGAAGCAGCAGCAGAAGGAAGAGACTTCTGGAAAGTCAAGCTCGGCCGTTGCATCCAAGATGCCAATCGCCATGGCAAGCCCACCGGTCAATCGCCTGCCCATTGTACTGCACCTCCTGACGACGATTCTCTTGTTCGTCGCAGGACTCGACGTGGCATGGAACCAAGGGGTGGAAATCGATGTCGCGGTCCATCGTGACCTTGCTCCCCGGCAGCACGGACCTGGCATCTTGAATCGCAATGCCGCCTTTTCCAACTCGGACACGCCTCTATTGCTCTTCTCTGAACAGACTGAACAACGAGAATGGTCCGACACGGCTCACGACGACGAGTTCGCCTCCACGGACACGTCCAAGAGCGACTATATTCCCATCCTTGACCCTTTGTTCGGTGTCGATCTTGACGAGGTGACCAGCGGAGACGACTTTCTTCACATCGTTGCTCGCGGTGCCGTTTGCGTTCATCGACTCGTTCTCCGTCTCTTTTACTATTTGCCCATCAGCATTCTATCGGCGCTCCTACACATTCCCAAACGCCTGGTGGCCACGCCTCCTATCCTGTGCCTTGTCAGTCTAGCTCTTCGTCAGGGATCCAAACTCTTTCTTGGTGCTCACATTCCTGCTCCCTCCGAGGGCAGTGGCAAGTCCAAGGATGTTTTGGCGATGATCAAGAACACCGTTCTCGGCTTTGTGAATAGCTCATTCCCCACCGCCGTCGCTCTGTACGAAACCTTTAACCATGTGCGCTCCGACATGTACGTCATCCTCTGTGGTGTCTTTATGGGGTTGGCTCTTACGCATCACGGATCGATGTTCGAGGAATCGATTTTGGGGGAAGAAGAGGCTCTTCTGACGACCGGTGACGAGCTGTAAAGATCAAGTAACCTGTTTGTATTTCATTATGCGTCGCAGTACCAATTGTCTACTGCTCTGCACTCTGCAGTTAGAATAAACCGCATCGAGATCGAAGGTGCAACTCTACACGTTACTGGCAAAGCTAAAGTCCAGGATAGTCAGCAGCCGGATATAGATAGTGACCAGTATCCCGTAATAGACCAAACTGTGGACGCCGCTGACTGCTGCGACACTCGAAGAACCCATGATCTGGTAGAACGACGACACGGATAGCTTGGCATATACGTAGGCTTCATCCTGGAGGGCCAACTCAGCTAGCTCTTCGCCCGCGGTGCATGCGTCGTCGCTAGAGCAAGTTGGCTCCATTACTGGCGTCGCTCGCTTCATGCCGTAGGACAGAGCCCGTGCCATCCAAGTTGGCTCATTGCCAGAGTCGGCGCTAGGCAAGTCTGCAAGGAGTTGTTGCCTCATATCCACCATTGACAACATTCTACTTTGAACATTGACAACAGGAATGAAGCAAAGGTACAAACCAATAATACCCACGGAAGCCTGAAGAGCATTCCGTCGCCGGAACCACCGCAAAATACGGGCATCCCAGTCACCGAGGCGAAGTCGATTGTGAAAGTCAAACTTAACACAACGGTGGGAGTCCTTGTTGACGTAGTACCAAACGTATCCTGATATTCTGGACAAGAACAACCCGAGAAGCAGCGTGCAGATATCCACAAGAGCTTGACTCTTGACATTCTTGGTGATTTCCGACACGGCCGTCGACACAAGTTCATATAGCGACATATGAGCGGCACAAAAGAGAGTAATTGTGAGGTATCCCTTAACGCCGTGATTGAATTCCAAAGCAAGGTTTCGATGGATCATCTGGAGCAAGCTGAACTTCTTGATTGGAGAGTTTCCGTCGGCTTCTACGGAATTGCGTTTGCGTCTCTGGCTTTGGGGATCCTTGTCTTTGTTAACACTTGCGGTGGATGCGTTTTGTTTGGAACCATCCGACATTTCATCCTCTCGCGCCCTTTTCTTTTGCTTGAGTGCAAGTAATCGGAACGCCTCGGCCTGAACAACGTGCTCAGTCTCTCTTAGCATACGGGCGTATTCTGGCGACTTGTTCCTGCATATTTGTCGCAGTAGGTAGTCTCGCTCATCAAATTTGGCATGCAATTGCATCATCTCATCCGCTGTATCTTGGCCGGAGGAAGAAGAAGAAGACTCGTCGCTACTTGCACAAGACCCGTTGGAAAACAGCGTCGAGTAGGAACCAACCGATCCGTCGTCTCTTGCAACCTCTGTCTCTTTTGTCAGACCGTCTGGAGGGAGTATAAGGCTGACCTCGTGCTTTTGGGGAGTCATCTCATCATGCTGACGTTCAGCAGAACGGCTTAGAGACGCCATTGATTGCTCTCGATGTCTCGTCAGCCCCACCAATCAACTTTTGTTGTGACGGAGTGTGACGAGACACCGCGACGACTTTTTTTTTGCGTTTCGGCTTTCGGCGACGGTTGAGTTCGTCCTTGTCCGAACACCCAAATGTCAACGGAGCTTGCTGGCGTGAATTCCATAAGTAAGAATGTCCAGGATTCTGGCGGGAAAATTTGGTGCGCGCCTCGCTTTGCACCGCGGTATGTATGATACTACGAATCGTCCATTTTTCATTTTTCGCGCCTCACTGAAGAAGTGCAGTCTGTCGTCCCTTGTCGGAGCGCGTTTGTGCTATTCTCGAAACCCCGACACTGTTGGACAGCAGAAAATATTGTTATTTTATAACAGGGATACGCTAGAGTTGAAATGGCTTCACCAGCAACGAGCCTTGCGCACGAAACTGCGACCGAGCTAGATGATCTGAACTCTTCGCGTGGGCTCAGTACACTTTCTACGAAGAGCGAGGACACGAATACTGACAGTCGCAGGAGGATGCCGGTACACGTACCCACCAGTGCTGACCTGGGTATTTCAGCGGCCCTGAAGCCGACTGTATCCGGCGAAACACTTGTGGATGCTTCTGCGGCTGATGAGATCAGGTCACCGGAATCAGTACAAGAGAAGCCGACGTTGACTCAGACAGAGGACTACGTCTCGCCTATTCCCCTTTTGCTTCCCACTGACGCGCTGCATGGCGTGGCCTCCTTCCTCAGCCCGTCGGATTGGGCTCAGTATGGACAGGTCTGCCGCTCTTCGAACCGGACTTGTCGAGAGGTATTTCGTCGAGTTCGCATGCATGCGTTTCGTTGTGCCACAGAAGTCATTACAGCATGGGTACGTAGTTTTGTTCTTTGTGCGCTGCATACCGGACTTGATTGTTTCCTTGTGTGACTCGTCGATGTTCGTTGAAGTTACTTTAGAACATCCTTCCTCTCACTTTCGTTTCCGCTATTTCAGAAACTTGGAGAACACTCCGATGCACGTGAATTGACGGCATTGTACATTAAGGCGGGTGTCCCGATCTATCCGCAGTGCTTGGGACATTCGTACCACACGCTCACTTGGCGCATGGGCGTTGAGGCTAGAGAAATTCAGAATCACGCCTCCCTTCAAGACAACGTGGGACAGCAAAATGAGGAAACAACAGAATTGACAGCGACAGCAAGCAATACCGGATCGTTGGATCGTTTCTATTCGGAACGTTTTGATACTCGCACCTTGAACCCTGCCCTGACGTACCTGGAGGAAAAGTCAGTCTTTTGGTTTGGTCGCGACGCCGACTCGCCAGCGGGCATCGTGCAGCGTTTATCCATGTCATCGAGGATCAACTTTGCCCCGCCGCCGCCGCCGGTACTACCTGCCCATGATGCAGGGGCTGTTGTAGCGGGAGGAGCCATGCCGTTGCCTGGGTTTCGACCGGGACCACAGCAAGATGCTGAGGGAGCTCACGAGATGCGAGAGCTGTTGCCGCCCGGGAATGCGTGTTTGCTATCGGCTCCGTCATCATTTTCAGAAGGCTCGTCAAAAATGCCCAAACTCTCGATCAAGGCGCATAAACATTTGGTCGATCAGCACAACATGGGACATCCGAGCGTGGACGATGAGAACGGAGCAATGTTGACCCCGCAGGTAAACTTGTCAGCAGACTTTTTCCATCCGCATTTCCCTTCGACCGCTGCGGCTGCGTTGAGCAACATGGCGATTCAATCGCGCTCTGTCGGTGGCACCGGCTCTCCTGACGAGCCAGTGACAGAAGAAATGTGGTTGTTTCCTCCAGGTGGGGCGCCACCACCTTCCGACTCGGATTCGAGCGGGGACGAGCATGAGGCTGCTCGAGCGAGCCCACTTCCAGAAGCTTTTGTGAACTCCGCAGTGACTTCGGCACAAGCGTCAATGACAAGCCAGGAAGCCGCGGGAGAGAGTGCTTCATCACCTCACGCTGCCGTAGCTGGTGACAGCGAGACGGCGACCGATTGTACAAATGAATCCCAGTTTGAGACGCCGAACCGAGCACTAGAGAGTACACGACCCTTCTCTCCACCGGCTCCCCCATTGCCACCGGGCCAGCAGGACGAGCTGTTAGAGAGTCCACCTCCGTTGCCCAGACCAGAACCATCGCTCCTGACGAATGTGGATCTGCAGGTTTACACATGTGCTTCCCACGGACCGACCGAGGAGCTCAAGACCTATTTACGAATGCGATTTGCCGTCTACCAACGTCAGCTGGACGCAATGCTGGTAAATCTCGATAGCCTTGGCTTTGAAGAACGCCTGCTTGACTTCTGGGACGAGTTCTTTCCTATGACGGCGGGTATACACTATTTCGATCGATATACAGCTGTGCCGCGGCTGTCAAAGCTGCAGAATTTCTTGACGCAACCGTGTCCAAAAGCGGTTGGGATTGTCCAATGTGAAATCGAACGGATTCGGACCAGCTCTAAGAAGGGTGTGAATGTGAAGGGTCGTCTCTTCCCGACATACGAGTACAGATTATTTATTCGAGATCGCCGTAACCCTTCTTCTTACGACGATGCGTCGACCGACGGAGAGCACGAAGTTCCGCGAAGAGACACTGTCCTCATGTCGGCCAAGAATCGTGGCAAGAAGCATATGGATGCAGCTGGAATGATTCCCGCGCCCGGCTCATCAAGAAAAGGCGTCAACAACTACTATATGTATTCACCTCAACAAGACGACGTAGACTCCCATTACAAGGCCGTGAACCCACCTCAGTTCGTATCTGACAACAATCCGAACGGGGCGTACAGCACAACTCCGCCTCCTTCTGCCGAATCGCCTGCACCGGGGATGCTGGGACGTTTGCAGAGCAACTTCATCGGTACCGAGTTCCAGATCTTTTCACCGATGCTTCGCAAGATGCCTGTGAAGAGTTCCACGGTCCGTTCAGCCAGCGGGGGCTCCGTTGAAAGCGACAACGAACTCGACTACGACAGCGGAGTCTGCAGCGACAACCCTTCAACGTCGTCAATTCACAGACGTCGACATCGATTTAGTAGGAGGGCACCAAAGAACCGGCGGCGAAATGAATTTTCTGACGAGCATCCTGACCCGACCGACGAAGACATACCTCGTCCGGCATCCATCGAAAAGCGATCTCTTAAGAGGTCTGGATCGTGGCCAGTGATTTCGTACGGAAGGTCATCCAGAACGAGTCGTCGCGCCATTGCTCACGCCATAGAAGGGGACGCCCGGGCCGAAGGCCAGCAGTACCGGACGGTCTTTTGCGAGGAGGAAGAAGGTGCTATCACCTACACCGCAAATCTGCTTGGAAATCGACCCCGGATTATGGACGTGTGCATCCCCAGGGTGTCGACCGACGGCGTTGCGGGACTGGACTGGAAAAGATACTTGGCATCGTGCGACGACGGCGACAGTGCTTCTGCAAACAGAATGCTGACTCGCTTCAAGCAGCTGCAACAGCGTCCAGAGAACCCGGACAGCACTGTTAGCTCGGACATCGATGCCGACGAAGAACCGAGCAGCGAGACCGACAAGTACATTCCGCCTGACGATTTTGGGCTGTTAGCTCTACAGAATCGTCCTCCTTGGTGGAACGTGGAGCTGGGAGCGTTCGTCCTGAACTTTGGCGGGCGCGTGAATGTGGCGTCTGTAAAGAATTTCCAACTGTGCGATCGCACGGATCAAGAGCATGTTATGTTGCAGTTCGGAAGAATCCAGGGACGACACTCCTTTACAATGGACTTTCAACATCCTCTGACGGCCGTGCAGGCCTTTGCGATTGCGATATCCTCTTTGCAATCCAAGATATCATTCGGTTGACCATACTGCTTATAGGAACCGATTCGTCCTAGAGGTTATATCACCAATAGCACTTGTAACGTAAGGTGTCCTTTGCAACTGACGAATCAAATCTGCCGATCCCATCGTCGGAGTCGTTGAACTACCTGGAAATGGGTTTCTCTTACGCGAAGATGTTAATCTAGCTCTACGTCGTCTGCAAATTGAAAATGTTCCTTGTTCCCTACTAGGGTTATGAATTATGAAGATACCGCGCCGTCGAGAGGCCGCGGCGAGAACTACAAGAACCTTGGCATCATTCAACACGGACACAGCGCGGCTCTTCACCAATATCGTCAGAAACAGGAACCGGAGCTGACCTTAAACGATCACGCACCTCCAGACGTGCAAAGAGGGTTTGCAACATAGAGGAGCGTGAATTTTGGATCTGGCGAAAAGATGGCGGCGGCGGAAAATTCCTTCTCGTTTCACTGCATGATCTGCGTTGAACTGTTCGATGAGACGGAACGATACCCAGTGGTACTTCCTTGTGGACACACCTACGTCTGTGTCGTGTGCGCGGTATGTTCTATGTATGTGCGTCATGCTTATTCCGTGTCCGACGAAAGTCGCGTTCTCAGCCTTCGTGTTGCTCTGTGTCTTTGTTTTGCATCCGTTCTCAGCATCGCCTCGACAAGTGCATGGAGTGTAGGACGCCGCTCGCTTGGAACTTTCCCATACAGAAACAAGCCCCACAGGGGAATCGACAAGGCTTGTCACTAGCGTCGCGCTCAGGCAGGTCAACCTCTCGGTCGTCGACCCTGTCCCATCGATCCCCCGGCCAACAGTCCCCGGGTACTCATGTCGCTGCACAACAATTTGAAAAGAGACGGCTGCCACTCCCAAAGAATATCGTCCTGCTCTCTCTCCTGGAGGTGTGTGTGTATG
>OLMU01000185.1:0-10585 GCA_900291995.1 Licmophora abbreviata | reverse complement strand
GAAACCGACAGAAACCGCCACGGCGCGGGTTGGTCGATTGTGCTGGCTTGCTTGGAAGTCAATGTCTCGGTCTCGGTTCAAGTTCCCGATGAGGTAAAGTCAAGTGTCTGTGTTAGAGTTTTTCGTCTGCGACCCAAGCGTCTGTCGCCGTCTGTGGGCATGCATGATGACATGAGATTGATGAATTTACCACACAGAATCCAGGGACATGAGTGAAGTTCAGTGCGTACGGTAACTGCATCCTCCTACTATCTATGAGCGATGGCGGTGACGTCTCGATCCTCAGCGAGACAACGTAAGTCTTCGAGAAACAGACGATCATCTCGAGTTTGACCCAAAAAGGCCGACAAAAAGCAGTTTCAAAGTGGCCGAGGCTCATAGCGAGGCGCTGCGGAGTGCCTTTCTCCGCCGAATTTACGACCCGTATATCGTCCCGAATCTAAGAATTCATTTCGGGAAGGAATCGTCTGATTGTATAAAGAGTTTAGCGGAACAGAAAGCTTCGTGGATCCTCAAATTTGGAACTCGGAGTCAGAACGGATCGACATCACCATCGGACGAAGTTGTTGCGAATCCTTCGTGGAACAACTTGGAGTTGCGTCAAACGCAACACTCACACTGGGCTTCGCAACGACTGGAGCAGAGTGTTGCGCTAGCAAAAGACGGGAAGTCATCCCAGGCAGAGGCTCGGTACAAGGAAGGAACTACGATAGTAACTCGCAAGACTTAGTTGAATACCTTCAGGTGCAGATTAAAGTCTCAGAGACGAGACTTATCACCTTTCCACCAAAGACAGAGATATTGCGAAGAGTGGAGCTTGACTAGATCAATAAGCCCAGCTGAACGTGGAAAGAGAAGTACATCGTTCCGGGTCGACTGGTTTGCATGTCGCAGTCCCTCCAGTCAACTACCGATGTTGTAACTTAGTTAGTGACTCGTGGAGCTAGCATGCAGATTAAACCATGATATGTAGCTGTGAACATTAACACGCTATACCATCGGTACCGGCACTATCAAATAGCGCGCCCGCGAATGACGGCCTCTCAATCCACACAGGCAGCTATCACTCTACACCGCCATCTTCATCTTAATGGTCTTGTGGGGCTTGTAGCCGATCACTTCAAAGTCTTCGTAGGCAAAGTCATCAATGTTGGTTTTGTTGGGATTCATCTTGAGCTTGGGAAAGGCCCGTGGCAGACGCATTAATTGCTCCTGCAAGGCGTCGACGTGGTTGAGGTACACGTGAGCGTCTCCAATCGTGTGGACGAAGTCTCCAGGCGTCAGTCCCGTCACTTGCGCCATCATATGCGTCAACAAAGCATACGAAGCAATGTTGAACGGAACTCCTAGTCCCATGTCTGCACTGCGTTGATACATTTGACAGGAGAGTTCGTTCTTGTTGGTATCCACCTGTAGAGGGAGATAATGAGGACAGAGAAAACAAGTAAGTACAGCCCACCAGTAACAAGAAGACCAAGCGCAATCATGCTTTGTCGATGGCACGTACGTAAAACTGGCAAAACATGTGACACGGCGGCAATGCCATGTCGTTCAAGTCGGCCGGATTCCATGCCGACATGATGATGCGACGGTCTTCAGGACTATTCTTGATCTTGTCGATACACTCTGCCAGCTGATCGACACCCTGTCCGGTATAGTCCGTGTTCATATCGACATACTTGGCTCCGAAGTGACGCCACTGAAAGCCGTAGACTGGTCCCAAGTCACCGACCTCGCGATGAGAGAGTCCGCGCTGATCCAAGAACTCGCGAGAGCCATTTCCATCCCAAATGTGAATGTCCTTGGCAGCGAGATCATTCCCGTTGGTGTTTCCCTATCGAGTGAACGAGATTAAGAACAAGGACGTAAGAAGAAAGTTGCGTTGGGCGAGGGCTTGAGCCCGATCGTACGGATATCTGTCATCACGCACGCACGTACCGAAACGAACCAGAGGAGCTCTTCGGCAACGCCGCGCCAGAATGTTCGCTTGGTAGTGAGTAGCGGCAGCGTGCCATCACGAAGCGAGAAGCGCATTTGCGTTCCGAACTTGGAGAGCGTCCCCGTGCCGGTGCGGTCGCCACGACGAATCTGAAAGAGATGGTGATAGGTAGTTCAATTAGCACAGAGCTGTGACGAACGACTCACTTCTACCACAAGATATGACTTACTCCATGATCAATGATTTCGCGACACATTTCGAGATACTGCATCTCTTCCGGATTGACCTCGGGTCCCTCAGGAATGGCAGTGGTCGAAGACGGAGCAACAGAGTTGGCTTTGCCAGCAACGACACTCGGACTAGGAGTGTACTCGAAAAAGGTATACTCCGCACTACTCTTGGGATCCTTGCGACGGCCTAGGTCCTGCGAGGGCCCATTTTCCTTGTCGATTGCTGTAATAGGGCGACGTTCCCATCCCGTTGCAGTAAGATCGGGAAAGAAAGCATCGAATTTGGTGTCTTCTGGGAGGTTGTAGACTTCTGTGTAAATGACGCGATTGACGAGTCCACTTTGAATAGCCTGTTCGTAGATCTGTGCTCCACCAATGATAAACACATACCCGACATTGGCTTGTTTCGAAAGGTTTGCCGTTGCGTCTTCGAGTGAGGTCGCCACTACGACGTCTTTTGGAAAGGCGGACGCGGGTGTAGTCTTGGTCAAGACGACATTGGTGCGTCCGGGAAGAGGACGAAACTTGGCAGGAATCGAATCCCACGTCTTGCGTCCCATGATGACAGCATTGATCTTTCCAGGGGAAGGAGGGTCCATGGTGACCTTTTTGAAGTGTGCCATGTCTCCGGGAAGCTTCCATGGCTGCGACGATGGCGTGAATGCGGGCGAATGTTTGGAGTGTGAGTCGCGAGACGCGAGTTCCTACTACCGGTACAGCTACTCATATCCGTACTC
Source organism: Licmophora abbreviata (assembly GCA_900291995.1). Taxonomy (NCBI): domain Eukaryota; phylum Bacillariophyta; class Fragilariophyceae; order Licmophorales; family Licmophoraceae; genus Licmophora; species Licmophora abbreviata. The sequence goes on along the minus strand of OLMU01000185.1, from coordinate 7,679 downwards.
GCCCCGAGTCAAAAGATTTCCACACCCACTTGAATTCTGTAAACTCACCAAATTTCCTTGGTATCCAATGCCCCTAGAGGTGGCAGCAGCAGCCACCACTGCGGCTACGTCCGTCATGAATGCAGAAAGCCTCAGTTTGAAGCTAGCTCGTGCGATGGTCGAGATTCTCTCTTCAAGAGCTTTTCTGGGACTCTATCGTCTCTCGGTTCCAACCAAAAGACTAGAGAGGGACAATAATTCGGTTTCGGAGAGGCAACGGAGACAAGAGACAAGCTCGTTTCGTCCAATGGGAGTCAGTCCTCAAGGTCTACTCACAGCGGCTGTGTTCAGCATTGCAGTTTGTGTCCGATCGTCGTCGCGCCAAAAAAATCACGCCAACGAAGAGAGTTCGGCGTAGACGAACTCCATAGAGCTCGCATTCATGCAATTATGATAGAGCTCGCATTTCGCGTGCGACGTAAAGACGGTGTCGTGTGTGTGATGGCTCCGCGGCACCGAGATGCAACATGATGGCAACACAAAAAATGTGCTTGCTGTAGCGGCGACGGAAACGCACCATGAGGCCGCTTCAAAGGCGCAGAGACGGTACGAGAGGCATGAAGTTTACCACTCTGATGAATCAGTGTAGTCAAAAACCAGGATCCGATCAAAGGAAACTGGTCTTTCTGGCGACATTCTGTTGTCTCGCACCACAAATTCGAGTACATGCAAACCCGGCTTCGACGGGATTTCACGGAACATTGCCGTCCTCTCCTTGGAAAGAGAACGATTTAGGAAGCCCAGAAAGTTCAGCTGGTTCTATTCTACCTGGGACGCCATCTTCTGATGAAGGCGAAAGCGAACTGGAAAGTAGCAGCGATTTCGAAGATGAAGTGGATGTGGAGCCTTCTTCTCAAGTACACGCGACTGGAAAGGCCCACCCGGAAGATGAAGCACATGTTGTCGAAGGCATACCTGTAGATCCACAGGAAGATGCTGACTGGCCGGAAGCGGAAGATGAAGAGTCATCTGATGCTGAAGAAAGCGATGACGAGACTTTCGCCGTGTCTAGGTCGTCAGTGTCGGACGGAGAGAGTATGGACGGAGCTGTTTCGTCCCAGCCCCTCAAGACGCTCGAGAAATTGCAACAGATGCTCGATGAGACTGACTATATGACCGAGTCCCCTGGCTTGCGTTACGAAGAGGGGACTACCGACGAGGGAACTACGCCATCACCGATTCTGGACCAGACCATGCTTCAGCCAGTTGATTCAGGGGCAGCGAGTACAGCACCGATTCCACAGCGACACCCTGGCGACAAGCCTCCCCCCAAGACTGATCGGCTCTGGACGAGTAAGGATCGTATGAAGTACAAAAAGCAGCAAGAACGCTTGCGTCGAGCCAAGAAAGAACAGCGGCGGTTAGAAAAACAGATTCGATCATCTCCGCCGGTGCATCCCAACTCGTCCGATGACGATGCCGAGGCAAGCGATACTGACGACGGCCTCGGATACACGCTTCCTAACTTACCGGTGTACTACAGCGATACAGAGGGAACAACAGATATGACGGACGGGGAACCGCCGACTGGCACGGTAGTGCAGCATGGAACAGTCTCAAAACAACCACCCCCTCCATTTGCGCAGCGCGCATACTATCCGTATCCTCCTCAGGCTTTCAGCCCTTACAATACGCCCCCCTCCGAGGCAGGTCAACATCCCCCGCCATACATTTCATATCCACCATCTGGATACCACCCCTCTTCGCAAGCGTATGGGTCATACAGTCCGCAGCAGCAGCAATTGCTGGCGTCGCAGCAGTATGCCGCTTGGGCAGCGGCGACCGGAGTATCGCCGTATGGGGCAACGACTTCCCCAATGACGCACCCCTATCATGCGCTGGCACAGGGACAATTCCGCCGAAAATCGCCTGGGGGACGAAGGGCGTCGCCCGCTCGTGTCGAGACTTCGTCGACGCCATCGAGCGATCGCCAGTATGGCCAATCAGACGAGACGCAACCTGTACCGTCGGCGCTCATGGACACTTCATACGCCCCGCCCTTTTCCGTAGGTCATGCCAGTCAATCGCAGCTCTCAATACCGCATGAGAGGACCAATCAGCTCAACTTTGATTCGGTGCAGAAGCTTTTCATTCTTGGTGTCTGCATTGCTTCGCTTGCGTACTGTGCCGTATCCCCGCGGAACCTGCCAACGGTCCAGTATAACTTTGCAGCCCTGAACAATTTGAAAATTATTTCCTTTGGGTTTATTGCGCCGATGATTTACTTTTCGCTTGTCGTTGATACACGAGAGAATGATATTAACACCTCGGTAAGAATTTCCTTTCTACCTCGGGAGAATTGATTTTATGTCTGTCTTGCCGTTCTCACGAACGAACTTCCATCGCGGCTTCGCAGGTGAACACGTTCTACACGTCGGCCACCGTGGGTTACTTTTTTGCATTTGTGTTGGAGCTTATGTTGACGACCATCGTACGTCTCGGCGTTTTTACCTGCTGGGAACCCGAGGTATTCAACCTCACACCGAAAGTTCCCGCTCTGTCCCTGCCGTGGGTGCTCCGCGAGAATGGGTACCGGCCTCGGCGCATAACGCTGTTTGCGGCTGACTTTGCTACGAGTTGTCTCGCTGGTCCGATTGTGGAAGAATACGTCAAGCTCAAAATGCTGCAGCTGAGCGTGCGACTGCCGAGGTAAAACTCCGATCGTCTTGCAACATGCCTTTCGTCCCGAGGAGACGTTACTCTAACGACCTCTTCTCTTCTTATCATTGCATAGAAACTTTCGATGGACGATCAAGCAGTCTTCGAAAACGAAAAGGAGACGTAGAGTGGCCGAAGATATCCACCGCAGCCCTGGAGATCCACCGGTGACGAACGTCAACAGCTACGTTACCCAGATGCTAGCCGCCAGCATAGGCTTAAAGATGTGTGATACGATGCGCAGGATACTCATGTACACCAAGAAAAGAGACGCAGATAAGGAGTTCTTTGCTCTTTGTCGTGGTATATTCCCTATTCAGGAGCTTTGTGGCACCATGACTGCACTGGCGTTGGCAAAGCGGGACGTTCTCGGGGTTAACATGCCGCTGTGGAAGATGCTTTTTCCAGCCGTCGTGATACACGGCATGGCAAATTTTCGTGGCATGAAGGTAGGTCTCGTCGGCGTGCTCCGCTCATCAGAGTTTGAAGTTGGCTACGTGACTTACACCATTGTCTTCTTGACTTTCCTCCATTGTCTCCTTTCTCCGATTGCTTTAGCCCATCTTCAAGTGGAACTCATCCATGCCCTGGTCAGAGATGCAGCTCTCACCACTGCACACTGCCGACGCTTTGACACGCCCGCAGATCATGAAGAAGGCATTCCCCAAGCTTATGTGGCTTATCATTTTGGCCCGAGTGGCTGGATACTGCGCCAAGAATTACTTCTTGATTCGGCGCCAAGCCATGAAGCGAACGACGACCTACGCAGGCAAGCACTCGGCCTTCTCGGCGGAGCTAGCCGCTGCGGAAGCGCTGAAGAACACAAAGGAGTAAAGCTCGAAACCTTAAGGAGTAATCAAGAACACAGATAGATGCATTATGGTCAAGGAGCGTACTGTTGCCTACCTACAGCGTTTATGTTCTCTCTTCTAGTTGTATGTCGTAGTTTGATCGCAATCGAGTGGTCGCTCGCGCAGTCGCGCACCTTGAACCTCTTGCTCTGGCCATCGCCAGGAGGAACTCTCACAAAATGGCGGGGACTGACGGCTGTGACAGCTGACACTATCACCATCATCATCTCAACTCCGGCTGCCCTTTCCGCTGTTCTATCGGAACATGGTGCGTCGAAGATACCTGCAAGGCCAACTTATGCGGCGATTGCTACAGAGTGTGCCAGCTGTATTGCTAGTCTCTGCGAGAACGACGCTAGCATTCCTACCTGGTAGCAGTCTCCTGGCTACACTCCAACATCATGGCCTCTCCCCAGCGACATCGACTACGCGAGCTACGTTTGCTCGTTTCCAATCGTCGGAACCAGTCGAAACATCGGGTTATACACGTCGCTCAGGAGAAGCAACGCCGTTGACGAAGAAACCTCTCTACCCGAAAGCCGGGGACATCGTTCGATACTACGATATCGACGGCGGTCGAGCCGACGGAGAAGTGCTGGTCGGCAAGATTTCGTTTATCCAAAAGAATCTCGGCCAGGAGAACTCTTGGCTAGTAGAACTGACCGAGCTGGAGAATGTGGGCGATGGGTACTACGCAGAGTATCCTTCTCGCCAGCGCAATCGAAAGAAAACATTGCGTCCTCTGGAAGGCGTCAGTCCGATTGCCGCCAGCTTCGTGCGAAGCGAAAATGCCTTCAAGGTTCCTCGCAATCTCCAAACGGGGGTTCCCGAGGTGCGCTCTAATCAATTTGATATAGACGGTTACCAGGGGCCCTTCTCTGGAGATAATGCCGTTAATCGAGATGTCCTTGCACAAGACGCCGAACTCTACGATATCTTGAAGAGCCGTCTCATTCGAAACGCAGCTGTTGCCGGTGTCGTGGGAACGCTCGTTGCCGATCTCGTCAAGGGGACTCAAGATGCCGTCATCTATGCCGCGGGAGCGGCTGCTGGTGTTGCATATCTTTTCTTTTTGTCCATCAAGACAGATACGGTGGGGTCTGCAGGCGCAAAGCTAGGAAGCAACGTGTCGAACGTGAGATTTGTGTTGCCGGTACTAGTGATCGTTGGAGTTGCTTTGTACAACAAAAGTCTCGGCGACGCAAATCCGGTCCATAGTGGAAGCCTTTTTGAGACTGTTACAGCTGAACAATTCGCGGCTGCAGTGATTGGTTTCTTGACTTATCGCATACCGTTGTTTGCTGGCCAGATTGCCGAATTCTTCGGAAGTCAAGATGATGTCATTCTTCCTGGAAGCGCCGGAGTTGCTTTAAAGCTTGCTCAAGGCAATACGGAAGAAGACGAGACCGCCCAAGCGTTGGCAGATGCAGCTTCGCTTACACCAATTCTACTTGTTTCAGGACCTGAAGCGACCGGCAGGTCGGAGCTTGTTGAGACATTACTCAAGGACGGGAATGGTCGATTCGTCCTGCCCAAGCTTAATGATCGCAACATAGAAGGAGCTTCGTTCGAGCGACTGGAAATGCGAGACGAATTTCTGGAGATTGATCCAACTGGTCGGTATGGTCTGACCAAAGAGGGCATTCTGACAGCCGCAGGAACCAGCGACGATGCTGAGCAAGTTGTTGTCGTCGATGCCGACGTCGACCTTGCAAGGAAGTTGACCAAGATTTCAGGCGCGCGGCTCATTGGCGTCTGGGTAGGTCTCGACACTGTCGAAAAGTTTGAATCTCGTTTGAGAGAGCAAGTCGAAAATGGCAAGCTAGCGATCCCGGAAGACGAGTCAGAGGAGACAGTGATTCGGGCCAAGGTGAAAGAGATTGTTAAGGATATCGAATACGGCATTGTCAGTGGCATTTTCGAGTTTACGATTCTCAACGACGATCCTGAAAACAGCATAAAGGAGCTAAAGGAGGCGGCCGAATACTGTTTTAAGTAAGGTAAAAAAGTCCAGGATTTGTTATGAAACTTGTAGGCCCCTCCGTCCTTCTGAGTGGCGTGCGCTTTTACACCGTAGCGGTTTGTAATGTCATCGGACTGAAAAATCTTGCGGCGGTCTTCTCTTCGTCGCCCTTCATCGATTGATATACGTCCCACTCACTATCCGTTAGTAAGCATTGGTCGAGTCCACTGCAGATTGCGTTCTGTTTCGCGGGCTCACCCAGCCCATTTCCTATGACAACTAATTCCTGGCGTCGATCGCCAACCGTTGATGCCGTCGTGTTTTCTTCGTCATGGCCCGGATCATCAAAGTCTGCAAGCAAGCTGCTCACCGCTTCTTCTGGCCACTGCACGGACCGAACGTGCAAGAGGTCGGATGAAATTGAAAGTACTAGAAACGATCGATGACGTGATCCACAAACACATGGTCCGACGATTACTCACCTGATCACGTGGCAAAGTCGCCCACCAGCTCCCAAGACACTGTAGCTCGAAGGAGCTTCCAGCGTGGGACCAATAAAGCGCCTTTTTATGCGAGTCGGCACACCATGCGAATCCTTTGCTCCGTATCACATTCTGGAGTGTTTCCTTGGTGACATCCGACAGTACGATCGGGAGTCCATTCTTCATGTCAGACACTCCGCGCTTTACCGGCAAGTGTCCCAGAAACGAAACCAATCGCTGTGGGTGGAACGGACGACGAGCCCGATAGATAAACGTTCCAATACCACTATGCTGCGGTCTATCAGAATGCAAGTGAATGGGATCAGTATAATCGGGACCAGAGAAATCTTCTGCGCTCGTATGCGAATGGGAATTAGAAAGTGCATGGCTCTCGTCCATACAATCAGGATCGGAACAAGCATGGTCGTGCGAGTGCGAATGAGAGTGCCTCGGATCCGAACAGTCTGGATCTGCACAGTCGCCCATAGAACGTAGGGCCGCCTCAACTGAGTCCTTGTGATCATCGACAATTCCTGCCAGAACAACGCCTCTACCAGCGCCTGCGTCTAAAATCATGTCCAGCGGCACTGTTCCGTATTCCGTTCGAATCACAGATGCACGGGGATTGAAAGCGAATGTGATCTCTTGAATCATATCGGAAACGGACTTGTCCACAAGATCAATCTTATTGAGCAAAACAACGTCCGCAACCTCTGTCTGCGACACAATTAATTCAGCCACGGCATTGCTACTGCTTTCCACCGCATTGAATTCACCCGAGAGGAGCGCTTCAACCAGTCTCGGCGGCATATCGTTCATCCAGTCTTCTTCCTCCTGAGGACCACTGGCGTCACGGTCTCTATCTGTGTAGAACAGCTCTGGAGTGTCTTTCAGGTTGACGCACTGGAAGTGAACAAGAAAACAGTACGAGTGTGAGTATGGGATGGATTCCCCGCCAGACATCTTCCGACCTGCTTTCACGGTCACTGACCTTGGCGCTCGCCAAGTGATCCAAAAAGACGCTGCAGTCAACGACGGTAACCATAGTGTCCAAAGTGACCCTATTCATGAGTGGCATGTCGTACAACTGGGCTTCTTGGAATTTACTCCGTATACTTCTAGGGTCTGCTACACCACTCAATTCAATGACAATGTGCTGAAAGGCATCCTGCTCTCCGCGAATATCCGACATGGTGACGAGTTGCTCGACAGAGCCCAAAAGCTCTTCCGAAAGTGAACAGCAAGCACATCCATTCTGAAGTTCCACCATACCTGACGCCCCTTGTGGCGTATTCTTGACAAGCTTGGAATCAATATTGATCTCGGCGACGTCGTTGACGATCAAAGCAATCCTGCGGCCCTCCTTGTTTTTCAGCATTTGCTGCAGCACTGTCGTCTTTCCTGACCCGAGAAACCCGGACAGAACAGTGATCGGAATCGGCTTTGTCGCGACGCTCAGGGGCAACGAGGCCACCAAAGACAACTGAATGAGGCATAGCGCGAATGCGACGTCCAATACGACTGCTGGTAAAGACTTCATGACTGCGATGCGTCCCTCCATCACACTCCACCACATTAGTTTTCCAAAACCGAGAAAAGTGAGCGTTTTTTGTGTGGTGAAGCGCGCCACAGAGCAGTCGAAATTGAAACTCTGAGTCGAAGAAGTCAATGAATATAAGGTAATAA
>OLMU01000184.1:0-18281 GCA_900291995.1 Licmophora abbreviata | reverse complement strand
GGGCGAAGATGAGAAAGGAAGAGAGCGTCGGCTCCATGGTGGAGAGATCGTCCAGGGGCAAGGAGAACAGCCGGGAAGCCGTGTCTCCAAGCTCGGTGGTGCCCGAGGCCACGGAAGATCTCCACGACACGTCGTTCTTCGGTGTCGACTGGCTCTTCCGACATTTCCATGACTCTTCGCCACTCAAGGCTTCGGCGTCCCAGGGTTCCATTTCTAGCCCACATGCCAGGGACGAGCCCACTGTCGAGCGAACCGCGTCTCTTCCTGAACTCACAGGCGAGAGCAAGACACAGAAAGAGCCGCATCCGATTCACTCGCTTCGGGCGCCTCCACGCAACCCCTCGTCAACTCCTCCCAAGGCGCGCTCTCTCGCCTTTCGAGCTCAGGACGAAGCCATCGGCAACGCATGGAACGCCAAGGGACTCCAGAGTGCGACCAAGGAGAACTGGGATGCTGCGGTGCAATGGTGGGGACGGGCTTTGAAGATTCGCATAGACACACTGGGTCATTTTCACACCGATGTGGCCAACACGCACAACAATCTTGGCATTGCCTACGGGCAGCTCGGTCGTTACGACGAAGCCAAGGCGTCTCTGGAGAAGGCTCTCAAGATTCGATCGCGGGCGCATGGTCGCAACCATGACGACGTCGCGGCGACGCTCCACAACATGGGCAATCTCCACCAGACCACACAACACTACGGGGCTGCTTTGCGTGCATTCGAAGAAGCCCTGGCGATCCACCGTCGCTCGGTGGGCGACGCCGACCCGAAGGTGGCTCGGGCCTGGAATGCGATTGGCCACTTGCACTACAGCCAGAAGGATTACAAAAAGGCCCGCGATGCTTACAGAAAGGCACTCGACGCACTGTCCAGCGCAGGGATAAATGACGACGACCTCGAGTTTCGTACCACCAAACTCGACGTGGAGGAGGCAGAGCAGCTTATTGCTCCGATGGCGACATGAACTAATTTTGCGCATACCAGCCCATATCACGACGCCAACCATCATCGCGAATCAATCATACATCGAGACAAGAAACATACAGTAGACACTAGACGAGGGACACAGCCATTATAAAGAACCAGTAGATGATTAAAAACACACGAAAGCTATTAGATTAGAGATTTCATCTTTTATTGCACGGCTCGTCACCACTGTATCTATTAGCTTGAGGCATGCATACGGTACCGCGTCAGAACAGAGCTTCAAGTGTTACAATATCACTAACTTTGTTCGCGCGTTGATGGGTGCACCCATCACATCATCAGTACAAAAAAGAAGACCACGACAGCGTGATGGGAATTGTGCCGTCAGGCTCTCGGTTCTGTGTTTGTGCCTTCCAGTAGAACGCGCCGGGGGTAGCAGGGTATTGGAAAGTGAAGACTCTAGACGTTCCATGTATGAATGTACTGCAACGACGACTCTGAACTTGCACTTCTCTGGCCGCGACGAGTATACTTCTAGTGTGAGGCTCACCTATAGATGATGAGACTCCCCTTCGATGCACACAACCACGTTCACATGGGGACGACAGAGCCTTTTAGAGCCCTTCTCGGGAAAAATCTAATATGCGATGGGGCGCCGGCCGCAGTCAGTGGAATCGCTCTCATGTCCACCCACCCAAGAGACTACAGCCGCGTCTTGCAATTGTCTAAGGAACTTCCCGCGCAACACGATGTTGACGTAGTGCCGTGTTTCGGTGTGCACCCTTGGTTTCTACATGAGCTTAGCAGCGACGACTGGCAGGAGGGCTTGGGCTCTGTTCCGAAGTGGCTGAATGAGCTTGAACAGTGGATCGAGTCCTGCCCACGATCGATCGTCGGCGAAATTGGACTGGACGGACATCGCTACGACCCCAAAACTGGCAACCTTTCCAGTCCGATACGCTCTCAGGTCGAGGCATTTGAGAGGCAAATGGAGATGGCCGCTCGACTGCAGAGACCCGTCAGTGTGCATTGTGTGCAGTGCTGGGGACCAATGTTGGATGTCCTTTCGAGGCTAAAGGGGTCCTCGAGCGGTCTGCCTCCTTCCATCTACTTTCATGCATTCGGAGGCAAAGTCGGCACAGTCGACCAACTGCTGGCGCTTTGTGGACGAGAGACAGGTCGCACGTACTTTGGCTTTGCACCCGTGATCAACTTCCGTTCTCCCAAGACTGCCTCGGTGATCCAGAAAGTTGGATTGAATCGGCTCCTACTCGAGACAGATCACGAGGATGCTGCCAAAGTACCGGAAAGCTTGGAGGTCGGCGTTCAGCTGCTCGCAGAGGCACTCTGCATCAACACTGATGAGATCGTCCATACGACAACACAGAACGCCCATAATATGTATCGATTGTAAGGGGGTAGCGAGACTGCGGCGCCAAAGCTGTACGTATTCATTGAGAGCCGATCGGCCAACCGAAACTTCTACGAGATAAACGATTGAAAGGATCCACAACGTCGATGGAAGTGGGGAGCTCCAGTTTCGGATAGGGTATACAGACAAGATTATGACATCGACGTTGCTCGATACTGTCTGTCAGAACTTACGACGTTTGAGCTGGAGAGACTTCCCGAGCGGTACCTAGAAGTACTATGAGACGAGTTTCCAATCGTCACATTGGTTCTGGCTAGAGATAGGATCTCAAATGAAGATGAGAGGCTATATGGTAATCTGTAAGGTAGCGAAACGCGGACAAACTATTTGTCTAGAAACTTATTACGAATACTTCTGAACGAATCGGAGTACCCTATCACTTCCAGCAACGAACCCAGTATCGTCGACTTGGTGCAACGTCCAAATATCGACAAACAGCCTTGCAAGAGTCGCCACGTCAATGGTGCCATCGATGCAGGATCTAACGACCTGCAAGAACAGACTGCCCCCCGCGTCTCCCAGTAGGAATGATTCACGCTGCAAATCTTCCGCGCAAAATTTGATGGCCTCCTCCTCTGTAAACGCACAAATTACCGCATAGTATAGCTCGGCGGCATGTCCCAGTAGAGGTCGTTGCATCGCGCCACAAGCTCCTTCAAACAAAGTTGAAAGCAACGTCCTCCTCGCCGTCGAAAGCGATCTGCCTGTGCAATCTCGTACATGGTCGATCGACGTCGATTTCCATAGTTCCATCTGTTGATATTTCGGGCGTGCCGTTGAGATGACAGGTTTACAAAGAATCTCTCATGGCGCTTCGTGATGCCGTAGACTTACCAGAGCTATGAGAAAGTGAACAGCGCTCAGCGAAGTCTGCGCATCTGAGTCCAACAACACCGAGACTGCGGAGTCGACAGCAGGGCCAACGAGACCAACGTCGTTGTTGTTGTCGACAGGAATATGACTGAGAAACAACGGGGCCTTCATTGCGCATACAGATAGTATCGTCAGTACATCAGAAAGTCCTTCTTCAGAAGAAGACAAGGTTTCTTCAGGCAAATTATCCGTCTTGCTCTCGAATGGCTGCTGTCCGTTGCCCTGTTCTTTGCTACGAGTCCACGTCGCCCCGAGAGAAGGTCTAATCCTTGGATCAACGAAAGTATTAAGCTCTCAAGTAGTCGAACTGACTCTCCCTGCGACACAACGAGGACATGCTCGGCCTTGGTATCCATTATATCGATAACGCTCTTCTCGATGGCGTCACCGTGCACTTGGATCATGCTTGAAATATACTCGCTCACTGAATGTAGAGATGGGCTGCTGGGATCAGAATTAGTCAAGATCGAGGAAGCCAGAGTACAGAGCTCCTTCAAAAGTGAGCGCCCTTTGTCCCCGGAAAGCAAATGCACGCAACCAACGAGGAAACACTCGAGCGCCTCGGATACGTTCTACAATTGGAGCAATAAACACGAGAGTGTTAGACTGACGCAGATAGGGAAACCCAATCAAAATGCACACACGCCTTACCTCGTCAGAATTGAACGCTTCTGCGACGTGCGAGAGAGGAGTCCAAGCTCGTTTCAGAATGACAAGATGAGTTTGACTTCCGGTCGATTCCTCTTCTTTAGACGAAAGCCTGGATACCGGAGTAGCGGGTTTGGTGACGAGCACGGTCAGAATTCGAATCTCATGCGCGACCCTACAAAGAATAGACGCGAGAGAGGTCCCGTGGCCATTCGATTGCCCGGTTGTACCAGATTCAACAGCCATTCTTGTCATGCTTTCAAGACACTCAAGAGTCAAGGTCGAGAAAGCCAGATGGAATCGTTCCCTGCTAGTGTCGGGCAGCGATGCAACAACACAACAAATCCCTTCACACAATGCTTCGCGGTCTTCTATCGTGACGACATGTGGACGATTACTAATCTGGTAAGACGTCTCCCAGCAACCTATTCTCGAAAAAAAACAACGCGAGGACCAACGTAAGCACGGTCACTCACACCGATTCATGTCAAGCAACAATTTCTCCGAAAGCTCACCTCTTAAAGACTCGAGGCTCGATTCGCTGTGAAAAAATTGAGGCCTTTCCACCAGTAAGGCACTAAGAGTTCGGGCCGCTTCTGAAAAGGGAGAAGATGACATCTCGCGCAATAGGTCCCGAAAACGAGGTTCGAATAGGAAGTTTGATGAGCTTGAGGCAAAAGTCATTAAACTGAATTCCGCAGCTACGCCTATACCAAGGTCGTTGCCTACGAAGGCGTACCACTTCGAATACTTACAGAAACAGACATATGAAGTGTAAGTGCAATGTTTCTCGTACGCCGAATGAAAAATGGTGGAATCTCTCACCTGTCGAACGAAGTTATACATCTGCGCCATCGTCAGCGGACTTTTCATCACGCAGGCAGGTTTCTTTCCCAAAAGCTCAGTGCACTGACGTAGTCGGCTAGATATCGCATCCGGTATTTTTTGGTCAGGCAAGGTGGGCATAATATCGTCAGCAGCAACTGCGAGGCAGAATAGGGCGGCTTCCATTTGGAAACAGACATCGACAGTTGCTTCAACGAAGCAGAACTCATCGACCGCTGTCGTACATGACTGCAAGTAGTTCTCCCCATTCTGTCGAAAGCACACCAATAGTGCTTCCGACAGCACAGTGTTACGAAAGTTCTCAAACTCATGGTAGTCCACCCCGCACGTATCGCTTGCTTGTAGCGATGTCAGTCCTTCGGTTACCTTGTGTGGAATGATAGCTCGTCGCTGGAGCAGAGGAAGTAGGCCACGACTGAAGTTGGAATCAACTGGTACCAGTTTCATCAGAGCTTCAAGAGAAATCCCACAGATGTGCACAGAGGGGTGTTCAGCCGCTTTCGTTAGAAGATCCACCATTCCTGACGCGAAACCATGAAGCTGTCCAGAAGCCAGTGCGTCCATAGCAGATTCGCAGACGGACACTGCGATGCGAGTCAGACATCTGCACACGACGAAGTCGCCTGTATTATAACCAAAGAATCATCAAGTTGAGAGTAAATCATAAGGCGTTGAGAGTTTGACTTGCCCGACTTACCCTGCGCCTGTCGCTCGTCAAAACGATATCGCTGAAGACCAATCGCGGATACCAACTCAACGACGATCGAGTCCATCTCGGTGGATTCAATACGAAACAGGTCGGACGGAGAAATAGACTGAAAGGCAACTTCGTCGACGTTCATGATAAGCTGGGCTTGTGTCATTCGATCCCTTGTTGCTTCTTTGTCCTTCTTATTTAGGCCCACATCAACAAGCTCGGCCATGGCTTCGACGACAAGTTCGGAATCAGAATACATGGCATCGCTGATCAGAGCGACAAAATTGATCTAGAAGAACATTGAGTAGACACATGTGTGTGAGAAAAGGACTGGAAAACTATGTTTCTTAGCGCGATAGAGCAATAAGACATACCTGTACTTTGCCGACGACGTGCTTAATCTGAGGGAGGGTCAGTTCTGTCGATGTACACCAGTGGTGAATAGCTCGAATAGAGGTGGCGGCCACACGACTGTGCCGTTCATGCGTCGATTGTTCATCGCGTGCCTCTGCGATTTCCAGGATAGCACCTTGGAGTACAGGGGCAAGCACAATGGCCATGATGGACGTGGACAACAGCTGAAGCATCTTCTTTGTTCCTGCCGGTGCCTCCTTTCCCGTAGCCTCGGAAGCAACGTGTAGAATGACACACGCAACTGCAAATGGTGGCAATGTAGCCACACTAGGAATGATCCATTCAACAAGAAACTCCTTGATGGCTTGGGGGCCACTGGAAACAGCATTCGCAGCTAGTGCCGCGCAATGGCTTTCCAGGGCTATTGGGTCGGCAAATGCCGAGAGGTGAGGACCATTCGGATTGTGAAATGAGAAATCAAAGACAAGCGCCGCGATACGGCCCATGACAATTTCGCGTAGCTCAGAGTTCTGTTCAATCAAGTTTTGAGCTTCTTTCGCCGTAGCGTGATACTGGGCGGCGTTCTCGATACACATTGACACCAGGTACCTGTCCGACGACGGTGGGCGGCGAGCCACGCGCTGCGACATGGCTGCTAGAAGTTGAACATGACTGTGAAGGCTGATGGCAAGAGAGACCCCTCTACCTTCCTGGCGCTCTAGTTCAGTCATTGCCTGGTGGATGAAGCTCCAGCCGCCATATGTCTTCGGCTTGGATGGGTCTGTCACGTCGAGCAGATAGATCGATGAGGTTCTGTCGAGAAAGGACAAGGCGCCGCGATCTCCCTCTAGGGCTCGACTCAGCATATCGAGCGCTGGATCAAGTGTCGGATTCATCCTTCTCAGGAGAAAATGCTTCAGATCAAGTTCCACAACAGCTGTGGGTAGGCAGATCCGATTCTTGGGCCTGTCGAACGAACGAGAAAGATGGAGGCAGGAGAACTGGCGGGAGGCCGAAATTTCGAATCTTCCGAACGATCTTCAGCGGAAACGGACGAGAGTAGCCAGAAGTAACGTTGGCGGGGCGCAACCTGACCCTGGGTTCAAGAGACGGCTACAAGCTGCCACTGATGTACCGGCATCTCGTCGATGTCACCACTTTCAACTTCGCCCTCTCGGCATGCATCACCGCATCATCGCTTGATCGCGCTCTTTCGATTCGCTGTCACCCTGCTACAAATTTAGTTGAAACGCGACGTCACTCTCTCCATTCTTCTTGAATCAAATGAGTCGAGTGAGTCAGTCAGCTGATGGGGCAGAGCGGTAAGATTTGAGATTTGAGATTTGAGATTGCTGGATTCATTCGACTCGATTCAAGCCATCAGTCCTACTCGTATGCAATTCACGTAAAGGTATCCAAGACTATCGTACTATGTTCCAGGTCCGTTTCCATCGCGATGAGAGTGGACGAGAGTTGTCAGGCTCGGTGAGTCGAAAACGTTCCCTACGTTGAGTGTAATTGTACGTGACCCACTACTTGTAGCGAGCGAGTGTGCTTGCAACAGAGGCGCAAGTCGACCACTAGAGTACCTCACAAATCACAGCCAGATGAAGCAGCCACGTCCCCGTTCTCCAAATCAGAGACTTCTTCGATTCAGAAAAATACAGGACCAAGAAGCCAAAGTCTCCGTTACTCTCTCATTGTCTTCCTTTTCCTTTGCACGGTATCACGCTTTACTAGACCACCTGCGGTAGATTGACAATGTCGCCTAGTGCTGGGTCCCATTCTCTTTTGTTCAGCTCGTTCTCGTCCAAGATCTTTCGTCGGATCCCCTCAATCTTGTCCTGGGGAAAGAATCCGAGGAAGTCGTCAATATTCTGTCGAGCGGTTTCCAAACCTTTAAGAACCAACTCTTCCTTTCCGGCCATGTTATCCGCGGTTCCGACCTACGTGCGAACAAAAACGGGAGAGAAAGTGCATAGAGTGAGTCAATATGGTGGACAGCCCATTTCGGTTTAAACGTATCAGTACTTCCATCGCCTGCTAGCACATATGTTTCAGCTCTTACCTTCAAGTTTTGTACATCTGATGAATCAAAGTACTCGAGAATTGTGTATAAATTCTGAACAACGGCCTGTCCTTGTTCTCCCGCCTTGACTCGTCGACTATTGTCCCCATCGATGTAGGCACTGGCCGTCACGAAAGTGTCTGCCAAGCGGTAGTTGTTGACAATGTACTTGACCGCCAACTTGACGTTGGCTCGCTGTACATCTTTGAATTTTCCGGACTTGATGAGTCGCGCTTCCTGCAATGTGGCCTCGCGGACACGCAGTATTGTGTACAAACAGTCGTCCAGGTCTCTTCTTGTTGCCGCGGAAGCCGCGAGAGGCAATGTTGTAGTAAGCGCAGTAGCCTTTGCCGTAGAAACAGCAATGGACTGAAGTAAAGATCGCCGGGACAGTTCGTTCACATTGGGGACTGCCATCAGTCGGTGGGAACGAGCACGACCGGTTCTCGATAGTGGCACAAACGCGAGAGCCTGCGTCGCCCACAGAATCACAAGAGCCACTACTCGCAGGCCAACGACTGAGAAATGTACCATGGTGACGGCTGCAGAAGCAACAATGAGTGTGGAGTAGTAGGGACACAGCCTCTCTGCTGTTTGCTCTGCGTTGTTGTTTTCTAAACGAAGAAAAGGTGTTTCGAAAGATTTTGTCGGCGGGAAGTTTTCCGTCGACTGACGTACTTAATGTAGGATATGAGCTGGTACTCTCTCACAGCCGTCCATTCTTATTAGCTTGGCTGAGCTTACAACGCAAAGAATGTGATTGATGACCATATGGTTCCCTTTCGAATCAGAGCCTCCGATTTCTGATGACTGTGTTGACAACTCATTCCGACTTGACGTCTACATAACCATTTATTAGGCTACTGACGAGAGGCCTCTCGCGGCGACACACATGGCGAGGAGCGACGATCGCTGAAGTGAGAGGCCATTGAAGAGCACAGACAATCATGACAAAGTTTTCACTAGCCCAGGTCATTGTTCTGGTCACCGTTTGTGTAGAGATCTCGTCAGGCTTTGTACAGAGCCCAAACAGAGCTTTTACGACCACGAAGCGAGATGCCCCTGAAGATGATGGATGGATGATGCCTCGATTCGGCAGAAAGCTGAGCTTGGCAGAAGATGCGTCTGTGACTGAAGAAACAGTGTCGATTGATGCTGTGTCGGAAGAGCTCCGAGGGCACAAGGAGACTTTCGACAAGCGCATGGCTGCAGCAGCAACGGTAGCAGAAGCTGAGACCCTTCGCCGCGAATACCTCGGAAAGAAAGGACCCATCAACCAGGTCATGGGCTACATGCGCTTGCTCCCAAAAGAAGACAAGCCGAAACTTGGAGCAGTCGTAAACCAAGTCAAGGCTGCCGTCGAAGCGTCTGTTGCTGAACAAATGCAGGATCTAGAACTCTCCGAAATCACGGGCAAGATGGAACAGGATCGTCTGGACGTCACCATGCCTGGTTTGTCCCGGGAGGCGCACGTTGGACACCGACATAGCTTGAGTATGACCATGGAGAAGGCTCTTGACATTTTCACGAGTCTAGGCTATGATACTGTGACCGAGTGTAAAGATTCACCGGAAATCGAGTCAGACTACTACTGCTTTGAAGCTCTCAACTGCCCAAAGGATCACCCTGCTCGAGATATGCAGGATACATTCTATCTCACCGACGACTTGGAAATGATGTTGCGAACGCATACTTCTTCCGTTCAGATCCGACAATTGGAAAAGCGTAAACCCCCTCTCCGTATCGTTGCCCCCGGCCGCGTATATCGAAAAGACGACATTGACGCCACCCACTCACTCATGTTTCATCAAGTTGAGATTCTCGCGATTGAGAAGAAAGGCGAGCTCACCCTGGGCCATCTGAAGGGAACGGTAGAGTACTTTTTGAAGAATATGTTTGGTCCTGATATTGCGGTCCAGTTCCGCGGGTCTTACTTTCCGTTTACGGAACCGAGTATGGAGGTCGACGTGTTTTTTCGGGGCAGATGGCTCGAAGTACTCGGGTGCGGCATGGTCGACCCTGCTGTACTCGAGATGGCGGGCATTGACCCGGAGGAGTACTCTGGATTTGCCGCTGGTTTTGGTCTAGAACGCTTTGCCATGGTCATTCACGGCATTACCGATATTCGTGAATTCACGAAGAATGACATGCGGTTTGTTCAACAGTTTCCTCATTATTACGACGATGGTATGTTCGACTGTCTTGGTCTTTCAATCTCAGGTGTTTTTTATGCTGAATCCTAACACTCTATTTTGTCGCCCCATACGAAACAATAGGCATGAAACAATTCTTGAGTGGATCAGCTGCTTCCACTGTACTAGAGGATCCCCGTGGAGAATCCGTGCCGAATCCACCTGTCGGCAGCCTGGATGAGCTTCGCGAACGCAATTCAAAAGGGATCTCTTCCGAAGAGACGACGACGAAGTCGGAGGCTCCAAAGAAGAAAACGAAGAAGCAGCCACCTTCACCTTCAGGTGAAGTGGATATTTCCAAGCTGGACATTAGAGTCGGCGTCATTTCAAAAGCATGGGAACACGCAGAAGCTGACAAACTATTTTGCGAAGAGATTGACATTGGAGAAGAGGGCGGTCCAAGGCAGATTGCGTCGGGTCTGCGGGCACACTACAATGTCGAGGACCTCGAAGGCCAGCGTGTGCTGGTACTGGCCAACCTCAAATCTCGCAAGCTTGTAGGATTTCCTTCACACGGGATGGTGCTTTGTGCTGCCACGGAGGATGGTTCCAAGGTAGAGTTCGTCGAGCCGCCTGCAGATGCGGTTCTCGGGGAGCGAGTCATGGTAGAGGGATTCGACGGGGAGCCGGTAAGTCTAAGTTAGCGGGTCGTGTAACATACACGAGCGAGCGAGCACTAACATTGTGTGCAATGAAAACGAAAACAAACACGCAGGCGACCGAAAACCAGGTGATCAAGAAGAAGATGCTCGATGCCATCTTTCCAGAAATGAAAACAAACGGAAGCGGTGTGGCGACATACAAGGGCGTCCCTTTCAGCACACGCGCTGGAGAGTGTAGAGCCCAGAACGGACTTTCCAATGGCGTTGTTTCCTAACTTACTATAACGTCTTTGGTGATACTTTGCTGCAAGTCGTCCTGTGATCGGGTGACACCGGTGCCTTGTAGCGACTGGTCCTCAAAACGACAAACGAAAGTACTGCATATCATAATCGTCTCCGTCTCTGACTCTAGATGAATACTAGGGGATCATTTGGGTCTTCTACCTCTTCTCCCAGGATAAGGCTGTCGTCCTCCGTAGGCGCCCTAGATTCTGCCGAAGAACGATCTCTTGCTGGTTGACTGCGGCATCCAACCGAATCGGTTCGATGCGTTGCCGCAGTTTCTCGCCATTGTGTGGCAAGAGAATCGTACGCTGGAGCCGCCTCTATCATTTTATTCATATTTGGAACAAATGCCGTCACTTGCTTATCAAGCTCTCCCATAAGTGAGGCAATAGCAACATAGTCCTCGTCAAGAGTCGCCAGCTTTCGTTCATGTCGTGTCGTCGTCAGTGGGGGTTTAGCTGGATCTGAGGACATGCAGCTAGGTCCATTGTCCACTGGCTTCTCCCAAGGAGCGTGTTGGGCTTTTTCCATAATAACTTTTTATATCGATGCAGCTCATACGCAAATTTCAGCCCACGGAGGTGACTGCGTCCAACTACCGCTATACTGCTGTACCCGTACTGCTTTCTAAACTTGTGATGATGAAGTGTTGTTGTTCTTGTTGCTCTTCTTCTTCAGAGCTAGTCTCGTCATTAAGGGCTCAGCTGCGTCCGATATGAACGAGGCTGAAGCGACGGACGCAATGATTTCCGAATGTCAAGCTATGGCCTGAACGACAATGCATGATAGGAATTGGGTTGTGCTTTTGTGCTCGTAGTGATGGCATCGCAGCCTTTCTGATGAGTGCGCGCGCACCCATCACTCTCGTCACGCTAAAATTATCGGTTCTACTCGTAGATTATAGATTTCACGCTCTGCAACACTATGAGACCCTCTGAAGTGACATCATACAATTATTCAGTACAGCCTACACCCCTTCCATGACTTAGCAATACGCGCTCAACCTATGAGCGCCTTGACTCCATGTCGAACGATATCCAACGCTCGTCGAGAGGGCCCGAATCGATGCACGGGACATCAAAGGATATCAATTCCAGCCCAGCGCGTTGTAAGCCACGAATAGGTGACGCGTCGGAGTTGTCGAGACGTACCCTCGTCAAGTCCAACGAAGAGTGACCAATCTGGGCGTGCACAAGTGAAGGAAGGTTGTCCCATTCGTGCCCGGAATTTCTGAGTCTTACCAAGAGACCAAACTCCCCACACCCTCTGATCGATAGACGAGCCCGGGCTTTTTTCGAGGATACTGCTGTCAAACGGCTTCGAATGATGCCCCCCGCCCCATTGAACATGCCCAGAATGCCAAGCGGGATAAGATCGTAGAATAAGTCGCTCTTTTGGAGCTGCACCGTCATCACGGGAACAAACGTGATCACATCACTCCATAACCAGCCGTGCGTTGCGACTTCAATTTGAGAACTCCGGTCGCCAAGAAACCAGGCAGTCTGCGATGAGGATGACAATGCTATGAAAGCTATGTTCTCGTACTGCGATTGTTGAAACTCTGGAATATCCAATGCATTTACAGTGATTGTTTCGTCTTTTCCATCCACGAGCTGAAAGACTCCGACGACACCCGATGTCACCTCGCCAGCGGGTATCCCGTTGGTGTTGAATACGAGCAGCGGACCTGGCCCGACGAGCGGATCCCGAAGTAGCAATGATTTCACAGGACGTCCGACTTCGGAACACGGAAGGAGCGTCCCATCCTTGCACGCAACCAACGATAACAGTGTGGAGTTCGTTGACTCTGGCTTGTCGCTCACATAGACTGGTCCGCCAGCGATGGACCTAGCCATGGCATGGAATATAGAGGCCACATGCCCCGGCAAACCGTCCAAGTCAGATATCACTGTCTGAAACATGTCCCAATCTGGTGTCGCGAGGTGACCAAAAAGAAGTGAGTTGAAGGAAGTCGTCGCGATCATGAGCCCATGCGAATCGGGCTTTGTGGGATCGAAATCGTCGCTTGCGCGGAGCAACGGTAGTCGAGGCCCAAACAGATAAGGAATGCGATAAAAGTGCTCGGGGGCATGCGACATACAGTGTATCACAGGAGTTGCCGATTCCTCTGCACTGCTGCCCCCTAAAAACTTCTTGACGTTTTCAGACAACGACTCGAGCATTCGAGCGCCAATCTGGTGTCGATGTCGATATGTGGGGTCATCCTTCTCCGTAGTGAAAGGTCGAAGCGGACTCGTCCTGGCCTGTACGTCAGTCTTCACCCCATCAAATCCCGCCTTGAGCATGTAATCATAGTAGTCACCAAGATAGCGATGCGCATCGTCAGGGACGCCCACTCCGAGCGTGATGCTAAAGTCTGTTCCTTCGATGGTCTTCATGATCCCCTTTGAAAAATGTGGATAGTACAACGTCGCAGCTGGGCGTCGCCGTTTTTCATTCAGTTCGTCTCGATCAGGGTCGACTCCCAGCCAGTATCCAAGCATCGCATGCCATGCAAACACATAGTTTATCCCTCCTCCGCCTTCATCTCGCGGCAACTTGAGCTGCCGGATCGTCTCCCGAAGCGAAAGCTGCTCAATGTCGGCGTCTCCATCTGCTCCAAACTTCTCAGGGCAGCTGTCGAGCTTGAACAGTCGCTGTCGATGGCGTAAGGTTCGGTTCATTATGACTGCTCTACTGTCGTTGGTAGTATGCTGCCACCCGTCGTCAACAATCATCCAACGAATTGGGACGTGTGAGCCCTGCAAGGATGCAACTCCAGCCGAAAGTTTGGATCCGTCGATATCGGTATAGAAGGCATTCCACGTACACCATCCGAGATGGCGAGCAAAGTATGGAAGTCGACTAAGTGTAGATGCTGGTTTTGCGTCAGGTATTCTCTGGTAAGGCGACGCCATTTGACTTCCAAACCTGGCGCCCTCGGCAAGCAAGGCGTACGGATCCAGCCCTTTGCCAGCGTAAAGTGCGACGTGGCCGCCAGTCTCGCTCGAGAGTGAAATAGTCGATGCGTTGACTGAATTCGATTGAAAGGAAGCAGTTGTGAATCCATCTTTATCCGGCAGTATCAATGCTAGAACGAGCCTATAGACATCTGGGTCTTGATCATCCTTGCCAAGCATCAAGAGAGTTTCGTGTGGAAGCGCCGACAAGCTCGAAGTGATCCAGTATGGTCTCATCCACCACAAACTTTTTCTCCACAGACAAAGAATCCCTTGTGAATCTGACGCGGCCATCTTGAGAGTCCCTAGTCCTATTTGATAGACAGATCGACTCTCCCCCAGTTTTGGATTCGGCTTGATGATCTTTTCGTCGGGGCCAAGAGGAATTACAAAGACGTTTCCGAATTGACCTCGGTCGCTCAAAGTCACCAAGTTGAGCGATGTCAGGGTAGAAGAGAAAGCCCAAGACTCGGTATCGAACGAATCCCCCCAAATTCCTGCCGCAGCAAGTCTCTCTCGTTGAGTCCATGCTGCAACACATCCAGCGCCGAGCATGAAGGTCAAGAGTGCACATATCAACCGCAACCGATTTTGTTGTTGGATACGTTCCGCGACTTGATCAACCTTCGGAGCTGGTACGATACCATCCTGCGATGCGGCTGTCTCGGCGTCTTCTTCTGACTGGGCTGCTCGAGCATAGGACGGACCCGCCATGGTGATTCGATGATGGCTTTTTTGAGATAGAATTGAAAGAATCTTTCTCGAAACGAATCTTGGTTCAAAAGTTCCTTTGAGAAAACACGCTATTGCAAATTCGAGGATTCCGTCTTTGTTAAAATTCAAAATTCCACTCGGCTTAGTTCACAGTGTTGCTTTTCTACCAAAAAAGGGAATCTCCAAGTTCCATACGCTGAGGACCGTTCATTTACTGAAAACGCGAACAGAACTCATCGTGTCTTTCGAGCGCGCAGAGGCGACGAAGATCTTCGCGACATCAATGGCCACAATTTAGAGCGTGCTCTTGCTGTTGTTGCCTCGAGTTGCTGTTCTTTTGTTGAAACAGGCCTCGCCTTGGACCACGATGAAGCTTCACAGCTCCCCTCTGACACTTCTAGCTGCCAGTACAGCTTGCTTGCTGCTCCTGAGCGGCTCGAATGCCTTTGTTCCGGCGTCGCGGTATCCTGCCTTCAGCAAAATCGCTGCGAAATCTGGGAGAGTGCCAACTTTGTCCGCAGCTCGAACGCTGTACGACAAGATCTGGGACGACCATCTCGTGGACGACGACGGCATGTCCTCGCTAATTTACATCGATCGTCACTTGGTTCATGAAGTCACATCACCACAAGCCTTCGAAGGACTTCGGCTCGCAGGACGCGGTCTTCGACGTCCTGACTGCACTCTGGCGACCGTCGATCACAATGTCCCTACCACCGATCGTTCCGAGCTTGTCGATGTCCAGACCTTTATTGAGGAAACGGCGTCTCGGACGCAGGTCTTGCAGCTGGAAACGAACGTCAAAGACTTTGGTGTCAAGTACTTTGGAATGGCCGACGAAAGGCAGGGAATTGTTCACATTATTGGACCGGAACAAGGATTCACTCTTCCAGGATGCACCACCGTCTGTGGCGACAGTCATACGGCAACACACGGAGCCTTTGGAGCTCTTGCGTTTGGAATTGGAACCAGTGAGGTCGAGCATGTTCTTGCTACGCAGGTACGTCATTAGACTCTCTGATATTGTATCGTCATTCGTGTATCGTTCTCACCAAGCGCTCAATGCATATTTGTTTCGTATAGACTCTGCCACAGACCAAAGGCAAGAACATGCTGATCCGTATTGATGGAGAACTGTCCGACGGTGTCACGTCAAAGGACATTATTCTGCACATTTGTGGAGTTATTGGTACTGCTGGGGGAACAGGTTACACCATTGAATTCGGAGGATCCGCTATTCAGTCCTTGTCCATGGAGGCGCGCATGTCCATTTCCAACATGGCCATTGAAGCTGGAGCACGAGCCGGTGTCATTGCCCCCGATCAAGTGACCTTTGACTACCTCAAGGGGCGTCCCATGTGTCCGACCGGAAAAGAATGGGACAAGGCCGTCGAGTATTGGGCGTCTCTCGCTTCAGACGAAGGAGCGAAATACGATACGACCATTGTCATACAAGCCAAAGAGATTGCACCTACAGTCACGTGGGGTACAAGCCCACAAGATGTCGTTCCGGTCACTGGAACTGTCCCCATGATTGCTGCCGAGGGACACGACGCCGCTCGACAGGCTGCCATTACACGCTCCCTAGAGTACATTGGACTCAAAGAGGGACAAGCGATGGAGGGAGAGCCGATTGAAAAAGTATTTATCGGATCGTGTACAAATGGACGCATCGAAGATATGCGCACAGTCGCTGCAATTGCTGAGGGACGAAGGGTCGCGGATGGCGTTCACGCCATGGTAGTGCCTGGATCTGGTCTCGTCAAGAAACAGGCCGAAGAAGAAGGATTGGACAAGATCTTAATGGAAGCTGGCTTTGATTGGAGAGAACCAGGTTGCTCTATGTGTCTCGCGATGAACGCCGACAAGCTCAAGCCGCAGGAGAGATGTGCTTCTACCTCCAACCGTAACTTCGAGGGACGCCAGGGTAACGGGGGAAGAACTCATCTCATGTCGCCGGCGATGGCTGCCGCTGCCGCCGTCAGTGGAGGAATTGCCGACGTGCGAAAGTTTCCGTATCTAGGAAAGTCAGACCCTCGCAAGAACGAGTCTGCGAGTCGTGTCTTTAGCACCGAGAACTTCTCGTCTCCCGGAGCCATCATCAATCCGATTCCGCCGTACCTCAAGGAGAAAAGTTCAGATGCAGATTCGGCTACTGGCGGGTCAGGTCTTCCCAAGTTCGAGACCTTGACGGGAGTTGCGGCGCCCCTTGACATCCAGAATGTGGACACTGACATGATCATTCCCAAGGAGTTCTTAAAGACGATCAAGCGCTCCGGTCTCGGATTTGCCGCATTTGCCGAGCTGCGATACGAAAATGCTGATGAGGTTGCCACCATTGGGGAGGAGGTTGCGAAGATTCGACCCGATTTCGTACTTAATAAAGAAGGGTACAACAACGGCAAGACCGAGATTCTTATCGCCGGTGACAACTTTGGATGCGGATCGAGCCGCGAGCACGCTCCATGGTCTATCGACGATATGGGAATTCGTTGCATTATCAGTACCTCATTTGCGGATATCTTTTACAATAACTGTTTCAACAATGGTATGCTGCCAGTGACCCTTCCACGAGACCAAGTCGAGGCGCTCCTGGAGGACGCTGCCACGCCGGGAACGGAGATCACGGTGGACCTGGTTGGCCAGAAGGTAATCAGACCGAACGGGGAAGAATTCGCATTCGAGATCGACGCTTTCAAGAAGAACTGTTTGGTCAAGGGCTTGGACAAGATTGGACTGACCATGGAAAAGGAAAACAAGATTGCGTCATTTGAGAAGGACCGCTCGGAAAATTTCCCGTGGCTGGACGGCGCTGCCATGAAGGTTCCAGATCTTGTCCCAATGTACCCTGAAGCTGGCTTCTGGGCGAAGGAAGAAGTCACAGCATAATTGTGTCGAATAAAGACGATGAAAAGAAAATCTAATTAATCGAGCCTGTTCTCACTCCGCGGTCTTCGCTTTCTTGTAAGCCGGTGTCTTTGTTAGACTGCGCGCTTCCGCCGCCCGTGCATGACCCTCCAGTCCTTCCAGACGAGCCATCGTGATACTATCATCCACCATGGCTTGACTGTCTTCTTGCTTGTCAATCCTCATCCATGTTCGAATGCGCAGAAAGTTAAACACGCTCAAGCCGCCGGTGTAACGACCAGTTCCTCCCGTGGGTAACGTATGATTCGGACCCGCACCGTAGTCTCCCAATACTTCCGCGGCATGCTCCCCCACAAAGAGTCCACCGTAGTTTCCACACGCTTTCGCAACTTGCCAGGCATCCTTGGTCTGGATCTCCAAGTGCTCCGGTGCAATGTCATCGGAAATAGCTACGCACTGCTCAATGGTAGCGCAGTGCACCGCGAAACTCTGCCTGAGGGCCTCCCTGGCAGTGGACTGATTTGGCTCCGGGAGCGCGGCAATCTGCGACGCTACATACTGATCCACTTGCTGAATCATGGGCTCACTTGTGGATAGAAGAATTGCACGAGCGACGACATCGTGCTCGGCTTGGGCAATGAGATCGGCCGCAACAATCTCGGCGTTTGCCGTCTCATCACAAATGACCAATACTTCCGATGGACCCGCCAGCATGTCAATACCACAGTGACCACTGACCAGCGACTTGGCAGCCGTAACCCACTTGTTCCCCGGGCCGACAATCACGTCGCACGACTGTACACCGAGCGAGGGG
>OLMU01000183.1:0-17329 GCA_900291995.1 Licmophora abbreviata | reverse complement strand
CTGTACACCGAGCGAGGGGACCCCGTACGCCATGCAGGCCACGGCCTGAGCACCTCCGATGCACAACATAATGTCGACGTTGGCAATGTGCGCCGCAGCGAGCGTAATGGGAGCGGGACGAGGACTGGCAAGCACCACATTGTCGCACCCAGCCGCTCGTGCCGTCACGGCCGTCATGAGGACCGACGATGGCAGTGGATATCGACCTCCGGGAGCATAACAGCCGGCTGCCTTGCAAGGACTGACAGTGTGGCCAGCCTTGCCTCCTGGAATATCGATTTCAGTGTCTTGTACTGACATGCGCTGAGCTTCGGCAAATGTTTTGATGCGAGTGTGAATATTGACTAGAGCGGTTCGCTCTTCTTTCGTCAAGGCATCAAAGGCTGCCTTGCACTCTTCCTTGGTCTTGATCAAGCCGGTCGAGCCGGCAGGTATGTCTCCAAGACGCTGTGCAACCTTGACGAGCTCATCTGCACTCACGTTTCCAGTTCCGGTGGGTCTTAGTTGTTCAAGAATCGCCTTGGCTTGTTCGAGGGCCTCGGGGTCAACGGGATCTTTGATTTCGAGCGAAACATCCTTGGGATCTAGCGGCGTTAGCATAGGAGCGTGAATGTCACCATTCTGCTTCTTTTCTTCCTGTGCGGCGCTCATCGTTGTTGAAATTAGATTCGAAGGAGCTCTGCGATTGCAATGAATGTGGAACGCAAAGCTAAGTCGAAGACCGAGACAAACCAAGCACCATCGAGCAATCCGTCTCATTCGTTGTGGTCGCGATGATGTTGTGTTTGCATTGTGTGGAAATAGAAGCTGACGTTGCTTTTTTGGCGCGCTCGGCGTCTGTCCGAATGCCAGGAAAGAAGTAATGAGTGGCGGAGAGCGCTTCCGTGAGTTGGTGCGGGGCACGATCAGACGGGTCATTGGTGGTCATTGACTCACGAGCGTGACTGCGCCGTCAGCCGCCCTCACCACAAAAACGCCACACACACTGCACATCGCTGCTGTTGTAATCTGTCTCGCCAAAGCTTCATCTTACGCTTGCTTTGCTGCTTTCGAACGCTCCTTACTCTCTTGACGTATATCTCTGTAGCTACTGAAGTAACTGAGGTGAAAAAATGGTGAGAAAGACTCAAAAATGACGATTGATGGTGATGATCCACACGCATCTTGCTGCTGTGACCTCGGTCGACATCGAAGTGCTGGGGCTCGATGGACGCGTCTGGAGCTTTCTGTGTTTTTATCGCCATGCTATGGGAACTAAGAACTTGATATTCTCAGGATGCCATGGCTTGCGACAAAGGGTTCTAACAGCATTCAATAAGACCACAGTCACAGTAATACCTCGATGGGTCGCTCAATATTCAATAATGTCTCTTACATATTCTCTCAACCCATGTCGCGTTTTCGCAGCCTCTCCCACGCAACATTCGCAACCGCAGCGCCAAGTTTGAAAAGAACGTGACGAAACGAGGAAGTGTTCCCATCGGAAAGGCTGCTGAACACGAGGACGAGTTCCCTGTCAGCAAGGGGCTCATTGCCTTCTTTCTCTTTGTCGTCGTCGGTTCGTCTCTTGTTCAGATACTGAACATGTTCGGAAAAAGTCCTTTCAGCTTGCCCGAAGAAGAGTAAAGGGGGCGGTGGGAAAGCGGTAACGAAGGAGTGTAGCATTGTTCGTTATCTACGGGATGAATGGAAGGAAGACGACTAACTAATCATCGCGTCGATAGCGAGGAGTCGACACGCACTACGCTGCTTGCATTTCAATCCAGACTCTGCATCATCTATTAAACATAGTCTCTATTATTTGGTTTTATTGTGCGAATGACACCACATACACTGGACGCCTCCTTCCACACAGTCCTACTCTCGTTTCTCATTCTTCCACAAAATGGACTCCCCGATTTCCATACCTTCCTCCTCGTCGTTCGCCGTCGTGGATACTAGCTCATCCGAGTCCAGCAAGTGAGTACGCCAGGCATCGTCGGGCAGTTGTGCAATCGTCTGCACGCGTCTGCCCAGGAGCAGAATCCATGCGCACCCCAACACGCTAAACACTGCCTGCAATGGAAAGTACCCATCACGACCGCCTGTACAAACCTGCATTCCAGTATCGCCATCGACATGGCAATCGGGTGGCACCGTCAGTCGGCCCACCAGCCACATGACAGCGCTTGCTGGCCATGTGCCACCCAGATTCGCCGCTGTATTCAGTAGGGTCATGTACGAGCCACCAATGGCTGGATCCACGCGACTGGCAAAAAAGGTCATTTGCGCGTTGAATTGCAAGCTGTTCACGACTGCCTGCATACCTGTCGAGGCCACGATTGTCAACCAAAATATCCCCAAGGATGACCAAGTTCCACCGCGGCCTTTCTTAACTGCCCATAGCATGAGAAAGTCAAGAATAGGAACAAGTGTGACGCGTAGTTTGTACGCAGTCATGAACTGTCGTAACGGATGACCGTGCCACACTTTGGCGGCAACCAATGGGACCAGAATACC
Source organism: Licmophora abbreviata (assembly GCA_900291995.1). NCBI lineage: Eukaryota > Bacillariophyta > Fragilariophyceae > Licmophorales > Licmophoraceae > Licmophora > Licmophora abbreviata. The sequence goes on along the minus strand of OLMU01000183.1, from coordinate 14,830 downwards.
CAACGGAAGAATGAGCGTCGGCGACAGCAGTGCTGTCGTCGATTTGGAAAGACCCAGTTCGACGGCCTTTAAAAACTTAACATTGTCGCTGAGCGCAGTTGGAAGTCGGTACGTGAAGAGCACGAGGAACAGCCAACGGACCGAGTGCAATTGACATGCAGCCCAAAGACGATGATATGTCTCCCTCAGACCGAGCTCAGATGCGTCTAGCTCTCCATCTTCCACCTGATCGTCAGCTGAGTTGCTATTGCGGTCGGTCATCATGAGTGCCTCCGTGACAGAGGATGACACCGATGAAGCTGAATTGATCTTCGGTGGCGATGCGTTCTCCCGTTTGAAGATGGCGACAAGCGTCGTAATGAGCAGCATAAAGATGCCCATGAATTTTATAAATCCCCCAAGCGAGACCAACCCTACGCCTGGACGACTCTTCAAGCCAAGCAACGGGCGCCAGAGCATCTCACTACTTTCGGCATCGTTCAAGGCGAGAAAGCCGACAAAACTCAAAAAATAGCCAATGTTTTGACCTATGCTGTTGCAGATCGGTCCCCGACCGCGGTTCTTTTTGGATAGCATGGTCAATGCCCAGCCGTCGACGGCAATATCTTGAGTCGCCATGAGAAAGTAGAGAACAAAAAAGAAGGCCGTCACGCCTTTGACATTCATGGAAGCGGGTACCGCCGGCAGATGGGATGATGACGTCTGCTCCGCCATTGCGACCACTCCGTCAGATCCACCGAGTCCCAACTGTCGCTCGACAAAATTGGAACCTCCAATCATGATGGCCCCCGCCAGAGTCTGCACTGGTACGAGCCAACTCTTGCGACGACCAAACTGACGAAAAAACACAGCATCGACAATCGGTGCCCAGAGAAGTTTGAAGGAAAATGGCCACGAACACAGCGCAAAAATGGCATTAGCGTTGTACGACAGTCGAGATGCAGCTGCACTGGACGCAATGACTTCCGTCGCCGACGAGGCTGCTGCCTCGGCAATCAGTTTTATCTTTTGTTGAATGAGAAATGGTATGGACGCTGACAGACCCATTGGAATCCCTTGCATGGTGTAGAGCGCAATCAAGAGAGCGTAGTTGTAGCGATCACCATGTTCTTTTTCGACTGTAGGCACTTCCCACGATGATTCATCGTCGTAACTAGTGCTGTTGAAGTCCTGACTGAATCCAAACGAAGAGGAAGAGAGCTGGGACGGCGTTCGAGGATCATCGGCAGGCGCCGCGATGCTTGTTCGATGACTGTTCGCAGTCGGAGGCGGAGTCGTCTTGCTCATGAACGAGTAGCCTCTTCTCTTCATCGGTGGCTGCTTCCTTAGTACCTACGGAGTATAATCTTTTCTAGAAGAGATACACCCGTCAATGTCATGCTATTGTACCCGGTTAGTCTAGGCGTCACCATTGTGGCGAGTGGCGAGGACGATGTCCGATGTGTCTGTCTGTCGTCACGAAGCTCCGTTATTTAGGAAATACATGACGAATATCAATTCGAAGATGAGTCGATACAAAACGTCGAAGTGTGGCGTTGGATACATTCTATTGTATTTGGCAATGAGGCTTATTATTCTCACGTTTGGGGTTCTCGTCCCTCGAAGGCGCGCCACGGTATCGACCTGGAATGTGATGTGTTGGAATTGATGATGGCAGTCTGAATATGACCGTCGTGACCATGACGAAGCCAGTCTGAACTTGACAGATCACGTGCGGTGATCAGCTGCAGTGTCTCTCTCTCTAGTGCACCATGTATTTTCGCAGATTTCGGGAAACAGAAACGGTTGAAAACTGTTTTTTGTTGTCGACAGTCGTCCAATGAGACCTTCGGCGCCAGCTTCGGGCGGTACCGGTATGCTGCGGCAACGCAAGAGTGCATCAACGACGACTCTTCCCCTTTATCAGACGTCTGGAACTCTTGCTAATGGTTCCGTTTTCTTTCCTCGAAGGCGGCGACGAACGTGGAAATCCTCATTTTCCGTCACATGCCTCGCGATAATTGTCATACTGATAGTGGTGGTCACGACGATGCTTGGATCTACCGTTTCGACACGGCGTCCAAGAAGCAGCGACACCGAGGCACGCGAGATCCATAAATACCATTCACCAGATGGAAGAAGGAAACGTAGCCGTACACATCATCATGGCCAAGAAGCAACTAAAAACGCTGATAATTCGCGGTCCTATCAACCTGGTACTTCCGCGAGACGGTCCATCAATAACACGACAAAATTTCGGCAGGTCACCTGCGACGACGGCACAAAAGGATTTTTGAATGACGATTACTGTGATTGTCCGGATGGGAGCGACGAGCCAAATACTGCGGCTTGTTCGCATCTCACAGTACAGCGAGAGACATTTCATTGCATGGATGGTAGCTCCATTATTTACAGTTCACGTGTCGGAGACGGAATACGAGATTGTCTTGACGGGAGCGACGAGCGATCATGAGTCAGTCTTACAGGATTGCAACGTCAGTCGAGACAGCTGAGTCGATGTCCAGAGAAGTGGCTCAATGTTGGTTCATTCAAATGTATTAACATGGTTACGGAACGGCGTTCAGGACAATGATCAAGAAAATAGAAACGAGCGAGGACGCGCTTGTCGTCCATTTGGAATTCCGCGTAACACTTGACGTCTTCTGATCTCCGCATTTTGAAGTTCCATAGAATTCTGCCTCGTCGCAAGGGACGCACGTATTGTCTTGCGTTGCGCGACCAACACCGAAGGCGTACGTTTCCGGAGGGCACATGATGCCGTCGCACTGGAAGCTGCCCACGTCACCACCGTTCCAGAAAGTCTCGTCACACAGATTCGCACTAATTCCTGTCAGTCGGTTGTCACGTAGGTAGATGGAGAGATGGTCGAACCGGCTCAAAGAGCCCGGTACAGTCCCCGAAAGCCTATTCTTGCTCAAGTCGAGGACGATGCTCCTTTTCGGGTCGGCCGATGGTAGCAAGGAAGGAATCGACCCTGTCAGCAAGTTATCCGAAACGTCGAGGGCCTGCAAATTTGTCAGTGTATGGAAGTCAGGAAGAGTTCCAATTAGCTGATTGCCGCCTACGCGAAGGCTTGTCAACTTTCTGTTATTGGCGAAGCTCGGGATCGTTCCGTCAAGATGGTTTTGCTCGCACGAGAAGGACTCAAGGTAGCGTAGGTCGCGAAGCTCCGGCAAAGTGCCAGTCAACGCGTTGAATCTGACGTCGACATCCACCAGCGATGCCGCGTCCTCGAGTCCGTGAAGGGAAGTCAAGCCGGTTGAATCCAGAAGCAGACTGCGCAACTCTGTTGCTCGCCCAATGCCGTCAAAGCTGAGTTGAATCGGGTTCGAGTATAGCCAGAGGTATCGCAGGCGAGGAAGCCCATAAACTTGCGAAGGGAACGATCCCACCAGATTGTTAGCACCCAGGATAATCGACTCAACCGTTCCTTCCTCGTGGCATGTGATGCCATACCAGCCGCATATATCATCGTCTTGCAACCAACCATCATTATTCTTCCAATGGACCCCGCCAGTCTTATTGAAGATGTGCTCCATGGTCGACTTTTCTGCCAACCTATCAACAACAGGACACTTCGTACTTCCCATGTACGGTGATACGTCGTCCCCAGCGCATAAGAAACAGGGATTCCGCTCACTTGTCTGGCGGCCTTTGCGGTTGTAGGTCTCCGAAGGGCAAAGAATTGCGTGGCATCCAAAGTCCTTTACAGTACCTCCCATCCACAGTTCCATGGCGCATAAGTCATCGCTCACGTTGAGAATCTTGTTGCCGGTTAGATCGATGTCGAGCCGCTTCAGCCTCGAGAGCTCTCGAGGCACCTCACCTGTGAGTCTGCATGCGCCAAGCCCGACGACGATAGTTTCGTCGGTGGCGTCGACTCCAGCAAGAAAGTCCTTCGGTATTTCGCCCGTCAGCGCGTTTGACTCCATGTAGAGCCCCCTCAAGTTCGACATTCTTGAAAATGAGAGAAGCGGTCCACTAATACCGGCCGTGTTCCGCGTGAGAGAGTCCAGATACAGCTCTTCCAGCGAAGTGAGTTGATTCAACGTGGTTGGAAGCGTGCCGTAGAAGTTGCATTCGGCCAGATTGAGTATCTTCAGATTGCTGAGCAGACCAAGTGTCGGTGGGATTTCGCCACTGATGTCGTTGTCATGACATTCAAAGTGGCGGAGTTCGACCAAGTTGCCTATCATCGTTGACAGCGTACCGGCAAACCCGCTATCCGAGAGGTACAGGCGGCGCAAGGAAGTCAAGTCAAACAGTTCGTCTGGAATGCCCATGCCGCCAAAGGCATTCTTCTCGAGGTTGAGTACCCGCAGGTTTCCAGCCTGACCGATACCATCCAACGATTGAATGTTCGTGCCTTCTAGATAGAGTTCTTCGAGTGCGCTCGCCGCACCAATGCTATGGAAGTGGACGTCGACAACGCTGTCAGTGAGATTCAATACTCGAAGATGTTTGAGGTGGAATATCGTGGCTGGAATGGTACCGGAAACACCGTTTGCGGCCAGCACCAAGTCAGAGACACGTTCTGCGCCGTTGATAGTGATACAGTGCACACCGTGCCAGTTGCAGATCGCTGTGTCGTCGTCGAGCCAGTTATCGCTGACATGCCACTGGTTGCCTCCGGTAGCCGCGTAGAGCTGAAAGAGTATAGTTCGCTCATCTAGTTCATTGGCCCGTCCGGCGTCACATGTGAGACTTCCGTAGAAGGGTGTTGCGCCACTATACCCGCATGACACACAGGGACTTCGGTCGCCCACTTGCCGACCAAACTCGTTGAAGAACCCAGGTTTGCATAGGAATGCATCGCAGTCAGTGAGTCCAAGCTGGCCATTGAACCACCGCTGCTGCTGACAGATCGGGACTGGGATTCCCTCGATTCTGTTGCCTGCGAGGAATCTATCCGGGGTTAGCGCGGGAATGATGGAAGACTGTGTTAGTACTGCGATCGAGTAATATCCGAGGCGAGGCATTTAGAGAGCGTTAAGCAGGGATCAACTCACAGACGAAGGTTGTCAAATCTGGCAAGGCTGGAAGGGACTATACCTGACAATTTGTTGCCGATCAGATCCACTGTCACAAGGTTCGTCTTGTCGTCGACACTATTAAGAAAGCTGGGGGGTATCGACCCATCGAAGGTGTTATTCGCAAGGTAAAGAGATCGAATCTTTGGAAGGCTACTGAAGGATGGTAGCGCGCCGCTGAGTCCTGATCCTACATCCCAAACGTCGTTGTGGACAGACAGAAGCTCCAACTTCTTGAGCGACGCGATAGTCTGACTCAAGAGCTCACCCGTGAACATATTGTTTCCGATCGATAGCAGCTCAAGGTTCGTCAGAAGGCCAAGCTCCGTCGGCAGGCTTCCTGATAGTTGATTGTTTAATAAGTAGAGCTCCTCGAGCCCCTTCAACCGTCCGATCTCGGACGGGAGCGTAGAAGATAATTCATTGAAGTTGAGGTACAGCTTCTCGAGCGAAGCAAGGCCGAACAGTTCATCAGGAAGCGGGCCATTGATACGAGAGCTATCAAAAGAAAGCAGAACGAACAAGATGAGAGTTTAGGTTGACCAGCGGCATAGATCGAACAAGAGGAACTTACCCCGTTAAATGCAATGCGCGGAGCGAAGGCGCGTTCCCGATACCGTCGAGAGAGTCGATATGAGTTTCTGATAGATACAGCGTATCTAGATTCAAAGCGTCTTGGATTCCGTCGAAGGACAGCGAGATCTTGTTGTTCTTTACGTTGAGCAACTTCAGATAAGGAATCTTGTATATTTCGGTAGGAATGCTTCCCTGCATATTGTTGCCTGCCAGGGCAATGCTGTGTATCCGTCCTTGCTGCTCTCCGTCATCGTAACATGAAATGCCGCGCCATGTGCACACATCGTCATCAACAAGCCAGCCGTCATTATTGTTCCACTCTGGTCCTCCAAGCACGATGAACAGTGAAGCAACTCGTTGTCTATCGAGGTTCACGTCACAAGACGTGCTACCAAAGAACTCCGTGTAGTTCTCCGTTGGGCATGGGCTGCACGAGAGTTCATCCGTGGCTCTTCCAAGCGAGTTGAAACTTCCAGGCCCACAAAGAACGCCATCACATCCTAGTGCGAGAGGACTACCGCCGTTCCAGGGTGAAGTACATATGTCCTGGGGAATGAAATCGATCTGATTTTCACTGCAACACGACAGTAGCCAGAGGAAACGGTGAGGGTGATGAGATATTACCAAACAGAATGACAGACCGAAAAAGCCTGTACTTACGCAAGCCACAGGTCAAGATCTGACAGCCTGAGTAGAGCCGTCGGAATTGAACCATTCAGATAATTTGAGCGCAAGTCTACAACAACTTTCGCTGTTGACGAGACGTTTTGAAGAAAAGTCGATGGAATGGTGCCTTCCAGGCGGTTGCGAGCGAGGTGTATCACAGATAGATTCTCCAACCCAGAAAAGTCGAGCAAGCCACCACTAAGACCATCACCACGGATGTTTTGACTCGACAAATCAAGCTGCTTCAAGTCCTTGCAGTCCATAATGGACGCGGGGAGGGAGCCGGTAAGCGAATTCGTGCTTAGTCGCAGGTATTGTAGACGAGGCCACGACGCTATCCATGATGGCGCTTTTCCTTCGAGCCCACAATTTGCACATTCGAAGAATATCATGTTGCTCAATCTCTGAAGTTGAGTGGGAATCTCGCCTGAGAAGCTATTGTCGGACAGGAAAAGTACCTCGAGCTTTGAAAGTGAGTATAACTCGTCGTCGATCACTTGCAACTCATTGCCACTCGCATGAAGAAGCCGCAAATCTGGCGCTTTGCTGATGCCACGGAGCGAAGACATCCCAATATTGTCAAGGTTTAGATCGTGGAGTTTCTCTGCATTTTCTATGCCTTCGAAGGAAAACTCGATGCGGTTTGCTGCCAGATCGAGCTCCGAAAGATTGGGCAGCGAGAATATCTGGGACGGAATGGTCCCATTCAACGAGTTGGACATGAGTCGAATCCTCTTTACAGATTCTTGAGTCTCACTGATGCAGCTAACGCCATGCCAGGAGCAGAAACTGACGTCCGAGTTTCCCCACTGCTCATTGATCTCCCAGTCGGGTCCGTTGGTGGAAGCGAAAAAAGCTTCAAGGATGTCGCGTTCTTTCGACATCTGCAAGTCTGTTTCGCTGAGACAAGAAAAACTGCCGTAGAATGGAGCCTGGGAGGCGTCGGTACAGTTCCGGCAGACCGAGACACCACCGAACTGTCTTCCAAAGGCGCTATATGTGTTCGGTGGGCACAGGATCGCGTCGCATTCGAACTCTCCAACTTCGCCTCTCATCCAATTAGATTGGAGGCAAAGGCCGTCGGCGATTCCGGATATCTGGTTGTCGGCTACAAAAAGAACAAGCGCCTTGGCCGAGAGAAGAAACGGGATAGATCGGCAGTCATGCGCGTGGTGAGCCTGTCGTATGGAGATGCTGCCAACATGCGTAGCAGACATTGACCTACCTCAAATTCCGTCAAGGATGCCGGTAGTTCGCCGGTCAGTTGGTTAGAAATGAGGTCGACTTCTATCGTCGTCGACTTGTCATCGATGCCGCTCAAGAAGTCGAACGGGATAGAACCAGAAATTGCGTTGGAACCAAGGTCGAGCTTTCGAAGCTTCGACAGCTTGTTCAATGACGGTAACGGGCCCTGAATTCCTGAAAAGGCGTGGTCGCTTCTCCCTGTGCTCTCAATAGATATTATCCGAATATTCGAAAGCTCGTTGAGCTCGGGGGGCAAGCTCCCTGTGAAATGATTGCCTGTCAAACTCAGAGTCTGAAGGTTGGTCAAAGCCCCGATGACGCCCCCAGGGATCTGCCCCTCAAGACGGTTCTGTACCAAATTTAACTCCACTAGATTCTTGAGTCGCGAAAGAAATGAAGGGATTCTTCCCGACAGTCTGTTGAAGTTTAGTTTCAGCTCCTCCAGGTGGGAGCAAGCAGCAATGTCCTCTGGAATAGCTTCGATATCGTTGCTGGTCAGGTGAAGTATTCGAAGGTTTGCTAGCTTGCCAATGCCCTCGATTGAATCAAGACCGGTCCCCGACAGATATAGAACCTCTACCGCAGTATCTGAGATCACGTCATTGAAATTGAAAGAGATCTGGTTGTCTTGAAGATCAAGTTCAACAAGAGATGCAAGGTGAAAAATAGAGGGAGGGGGCGAACCGACCAGCCGGTTGTCGCCCAGTCGAATTTTGGAGACATGACCGTCCGTAGTGCACTCTATTCCGAACCAATCAGCACAGTAGTCGCTGGATGTAATCCAACCCGTCGAGTCAAACCACGAGGAGCCTCCCATCGCCGCAAATAGTAACCGGAGAGTGGACAGCTCACTATTGCTGTCCTGACCCATACAGTCAGTCGCACCTAAAAGGCCGGTCCCGTCTGACTGGCACTGACGACAGGCAGTGTCATCATCTATACGACGGCCGAGCTCGTTGTAGGTCCCGACAGGGCACAGGATCGCGTCGCATGAATATTTTCCGACCAACCCACCCATCCAATCTTCTTTCGCACAAGCGACATTGGGGATAGAAGTGATACGGTTGCCGGATAGATCGACGTATAGCTGTTCGAAGCGGGGCGCCCATGAGTTGGGTATCGAGCCAGTGAGCATATTCCCATTCAAGCTTATTTCAATTTCTTCATTTGAATGTTGCGTATTCGAGAGAAGATTCCATGGAAGCGTCCCATTCAAACGGTTTCCACCAAGGCGCAGTTTACGTAAGCTGGAGAGATTCTCAAACGACAATAGCTTCCCACCAATTCCTTCGCTTGTTGTTGTTTGTTGGAGCGAAATGACCTTGGCGGATGTTAGCGCTTCCAATTCTGTCGGCAGTGTACCTGTAAACGCATTTTCATCCAACAACAAATAGGCTGCCGCGGTCAAGAGTCCTAGCTCCGAAGGCAGCTGACCACGCCAGATATTGCCGGTCCCCTGCAACGTCACGAGATTAGATAGAAGGCCAACTTGTGACGGTACTGATCCCCTAAATCCATTGTGATCCACCAAGAGGTCTTTGAGGCTCACCAAGCTAAACAGGGATGTCGGTATTTCGGTGTTCAGATTGTTGCCGGAGATTCGCAAGCGACTAATGCCGGTGTACTTGAGCTCGTCAATGTGAGCGAGCGAGCTGAGATCGGTATGTGCGAGATCGAGCATCTCAAGACGTGCAGCTTTCCCGATTCCGCGGAATCGAAATTCGATGGAATTAGATTCGAGATTGAGTTCGCGTAGCTCTGGGAGGGTGAACAAACTCTCCGGTGGACTACCGCTCAGTCCATTGTTGGAAAGGTCGATACCGCGAACCTTCCCCTCATCGGTACAACTGATTCCGTACCACTGACACACCGCTGCATAGGGATTGAGCCAGTTTCCATCGTTATCCCAAAAGAAACCTCCCATCTCGTTGTAAAACTCAATAAGAATCTGTTGCTCAGACACAGCTGGTGCTATAGCCGTGCACTCCGTGCTACCAAAATACGTAGCCGAACTGCACGGCCGACAATCTGCTGAAGGAGTCTTTCGTCCTTGAGGAGCAAAAGTTCGTTGGGGGCAGAGAAATGCCTCACACCCATCCATTTCTACAGATCCACCCATCCACCCGAGTATATTATCACAAAGGTCCGAGATGCCAGTGATGCGATTGTCGGCGATGAACAAACCAAGCCGCGGCAAGTCGGAAAGACTGTTCGGCAGAATACCTGTCAACAGGTTCGAAGTAAGATCAACTTTGATAGATTCAGATCGAGGGGCACCCTGCAGGAATGCGATCGGAACGGTACCAGTCAACCGCTGATTCTCAAGGTAGAGCTCCGTGAGTTGGTACAGGCTCTCGAAAGCGGGCAATGGTCCGCTCACGCCAACTCCCTTCTCATCGTTTTTCTCGCGTTCAATCGCAATTGTCGCTAGTCGAGTGCACTGATTTAAAGATTCTGGAAGAGTGCCACTGAATGCATTGTTTCCTAGTAGCAGCGTCCGAAGCTTCCTCAATTGGCCGATCTCAGACGGAATCTGCCCCGTGAGAGAACTGTCGATCACAAACATCTCTTCCAGGTTCATGAGGCGGCCAATCGTCGTTGGCAATGTCCCGGAGAAATGATTGTAGTTTGCAACGACCCCCTTGAGATTTGTAAGGTCAGTGATTTCCTCCGGAAAAGTGCTGACCAAACCCAAGTTGGCCATGTGGAGCTGCAACAAGGATGTCGCCGCTCCAAGTCCTTGCAAAGTTTTGACAGCAGTGTTGCTAACGACGAGTTCTTCGAGATGCTGCGCCTCAGCTAATCCTTCAAATGAAACTTCTAGATCAGGATTGTCGCGGAAGGACAGCACTGAAATATATGGAAGCTGGTAAATTTCTCTGGGTAGCACTCCGATGAGATGGTTGGAGTTGAGTTCCACCTGACGGACATGTCCGATCTTCCGCTTTTCAATCTCATCTTCGCCATAGCACGTCACTCCATACCAAGTACAGTGGTCTGATGAATCAATCCAGTTCTGGTGGACCTTCCACTTGGTACCGCCAGCGTCCTGGTGCAGTCGCATCAAGATCTCACGGGTGGACAAATGTGCCGTATCATCATAATATTGGTCGGCGGAAACCAATAGAAGTTGGCAAAGAAAGAACAAAAGAAGCGCAGGTGCCATGAAAGAAACCATCGATCGCTGCCGACAGAATTTCCCTGGACGAGGGTGAGCAATGGTGGGCGCCATTGGCATGACCGCTGCCTGATTGCTCATCGTCAATCGTCGCAATTGAGGCCATTTTTGCATCGAAGTCCGATTTGAAATTTGAGATGCCCGAGAAAGCAGAGTTCAAAGACAGGCTGGCGTGAAAACTTAGTAGCTCCTGAAGATGAAGAATCTAATTTGAATGTTTTGAACTTGTAAGTACGTAGGATTGAATATGATATGACGTCACCGCGTACACGCATGTCTGTGTTCGTGCACAAAAGCGCGCGAAGTAAATTTGAAGAAAGATTCCATTCGATTTTTGATTTTTGACTCATTCGCGTCGGCGACTCAGCAAAGGTTGTTCCCTTTTCCAATAGTAGTCCCCCATCACCCCTGACATTTGTAGAAAACGAGTCGCTGTAGAGACCATCTGGATCATGAGTCGCTTTTGTGCGCTCTGTGTCCTCCTTGGAATTTTAGCTAGCGCTGGCTGCGAAGGATTTCGCGTGTCGGCTCCTTTGTCGCCGCGATCCGCGAAGAGAACACTGCATGCAGTGGCCGTCGGAGTTCACGATGTGCCTGTCATGAAAACGGCGACTGACAAGGCTGTTGGAGACATCCTATTCTTGTTACCGTCCACCGGGGTCGACTCAACGACGCTCCAATTTGGGTCCAGATCTCCAATAGGCAATCCTACGGTTGCCAACGCTACTGCGCATTTGATGAACAAGTCGTTTTGGTTCTCAGAAGGCTTGGTTGAGTCCCAATGCTTGTCAGTCCCGGAGAATGAAGACGACGAACGCACTACGAAAATTATCGAAGAAGCCGACGCGCTGATTGCTTTAGGTCTGACATTGGACTCCGATCTTGATTTTGCGCGAGGTGTATTCGAAGCTCGGATGAGACGCGACAAGTCGCTTCGGTCACGCCAGTGTCAGTTTGGTCTAGGATGTGCAAGCAGTCTTCCTGAAATGGTTGCCGAATACGATGCATCTTCTCCCACTTGGCTCACGACATTGGCTCCATGGTCGGAGCTGGCCTCAGCGCGCCGTATGCACGATCAGATGCTTGGCTTGTTTGACCGGTGGACATCGGACGACTTCACCGTGGCGCTCATGATATTCTTCAACCAGTTCTCAGGGTCCGAGATTCAATGGGTAGGTTATAGTGGAAGGTTTTCTTGTTTTCATCTGTATCCGCGTTGCAGCTCAATAGCATTCTTGTCCCATGATCCATGAAAGGTCAAACATTCAATCGATGTCACGTGGGAGAAAGGACCGATTCGAAACTTGAAAGAGGTTTTCGACATGGGGACCAAGTGCGGCGACTGCATCGGCAAGTGCCTCGGTGACGAGAAATGCAACGAGTGCATGAACGCCTTGACGAAACTAGATACACGCGACCAAGTTTCGAGCTATCGAACAATTGTTTCCTATGAGTCGCAGCTTTTGACGGACTTTAGCTTCTGTATCATGCAGAAGAACAACATCTTCGATTGTCACTCAACCATACCGACAATGCCAAAAGTTGCTCCCATCGTATCTTGGAGGGGGGAGCTTCTCACGACGGAAACCAGTCGCAGTATTCTTATTGGACATCTCGATGACGAATTGGCTCCTGAGGGAAGCGAGAGACTAGAACTGTCTTGGAAGGTTGCCGCAGGAGCGAATGTGGCCTACGACCAATTCCCATCCCAGCACCAACTCTTCTACGAGAGCTCAAACGGACGAGATATGTGGTACGACCCAGTGTTTCGTGTGAATACTTTGGATGGACGCAATGTGTGGTGCAAGGTAGGTCGCACGTGTATTGTTCGCGTCGATATCGATTATTATATTGCCAACCTACGCGTTTGATGTTGTTCATTTGACTTGTGAAGCGACACTACCGAGTGCGAGATGGGGGCATTCCCGGCACGTTTCACCTCTCTGTTCTAGACAATGGGATTACCAGCAATGAGTTTTGGACAATTGCCGGTGTGGCGGATGACTTATCATGGATCGTCTTTCACTATGCTGGAGCTGCCGCCGCCGTAGGTCAAACATACATTGGTGGACTGCTGTGCACCGCCGATGGATCATTGCCGCCTCAGGATCGGCTGGATGAGGTTTGGAGAGCGCTTCGAGAGGCAGGTATACAGCCTTGGGAGCTCTTTGTGGTCGACAATGATCTGGAGTCGACTGGAATGATCGATGCCGGTCCGCCGCCCCTTCGATATTTTCGGGACGGTGTTCTCAATGCAAAGGCAAAGAGAGTCGCTGCCCAATAAGGTCATATTATAGCCCCTAGCTGTTCTGCTTGTGAAGACGGCTTGGCCAACGGTAGGCCTCCTGTATCGACATATTGCCGCTATCACTAGACGTTCAATATTTAGACAGGATGAGCTTGCGGGCTTTAACTTTTATCGTATCTCGTATCGTATCATAGCAGGAGTGTGCACAGTGTTAGATGGCATCTGTAATTGAAACGTGTTATCTTAAAGCAGTCTGGCGAACTCTGAGACTTATTGTACAGTCCAGCCTTCCTCCGTCAACCTGGGGACATTTGACTTTTGATTATGTTGGACGTGGTTCGCGTGACACACACAAGAGCGACGCCGCGTTGAACAAACACACTGAAGGCGCCGTTTGTCACCACAGCTTGTTGTCTACGTACTCTCTCTTTTCACGACTATATCATCAGAGACTCAAAAGACTCACGTCGAAAGTTCCGTTAGAAAAGATGTCATGGCTGAGCGATCTAACGAGCAAAATGGAGGACTTTACCACGAAGGTTCAAGACGCGCTTCCCATTGACACGGAGACGATCCAAAAACTTACTCTGACGTCTCCAGAACTCATGGAAGAGCGTCGTCGCATCGACGAAGAAGAATTGCGTAAGGAAGCGGTCAAGGACAGGCTGTCTGGAATACTTCCTTGGGAAACTCGCGACGCCGAACGTGAAATTCTGGTCGACGAATGCAAGGAAGCCATTCTTGCATTGAGTGACGACGACGACACCTTCTTCGGACCGTTTATGATGCCCGCTTTACCTGATACTGGCGAAGAAGAAACGGAGGAACAACAAGAAGAGGATGAAGACGATGAAGACGAGGAAGCGAAAAAAGAGCCGAGAAAGCCATCTGAAGCGTCGCTCGAAAAGCTGACAAAGCTTGAGCCGCTTCCTTCTCTCCTGGCTGACTTCGACCTGGATTCGCACGTGGGATTGATCCAGCGCCTGTTGGGGACCGATACGACACTGGTGGAGAAGCAATCGAAACTATCGGGTGAGTCGCTCTGTTGCTGACTGTTATGCCGAATGCAGCAGAGAGACGTTTTTGTTCAACGAAGTTTGTCGTTCATTTCGTGTATCTTACAGGCGGCGGCGATCGCGAAAAAACATTTTGGCATAACTATTTCTTCCATTGCGCTTTTACGAGATACGAAGCTGGCCTAAGCATTGACGAAATTTGGTCCGATCAACCGCAGAAAGGCGATTCAGAAGTGTCAGCCGCCGTCGAAGAGGAATCTGCTGCGATTGAAACGATTACGTTTGAGCCGAAGGAAGCTGCGAGCACAGCAGACTCTCTTTCCTCATCAGCCTCAAACAAGCCACCTGGTACAATTGAAGCGAAGAGGTCCACTGAAAATACAGGTCTGTTTGAAGACGTCGCGCCGTCGAACGCGACTGGCTCAGAATCTCCACCATCCGAAGGCGCCGACTACGAAGTGCTGGATAGTAGTGAGCTGGACGAGTTGGAGGCGGAAATCGCTCGCGAGCTTCAAGACTGATTAGTACAGCTGCGATGTGAGGGAACTCCGTTGTCGAGTTGCGATATCGCAGTGCGTCTGTTGCGGCATACCTCGCAACCCGTACTCGTTAGTGTATTTTCTTTAGTCCGTGTTCATGTTTCTTTGCGTGTATGAAAGCCAAGTGAGCGTTTCATGCCCATTACTCGTATGCGTCAGACTCTCGAAAAGGACGTGGGTGCCACAAAAGCATGACTGCTAGTGGCAAGCAGGGCCAACACCAGAACTATCGTGCGCGAAAGCACCATGATCCGGATCAAGAATGTTCTCCAGCAAGATACTCCAATCGACAGGAAAGTCGCGAATGATGGTCGTGGTGGTGAAGTTCGGAT
>OLMU01000181.1:0-15687 GCA_900291995.1 Licmophora abbreviata | reverse complement strand
GGATCACGTAGAATTGTACAGAAACCGCCACGGCTCGGGTTGGTCGATTGTGCTGGCTTGCTTGGAGGTCAGCGTCTCTGCCTAGCTAAATCGAATGATTCGAGCTCCCGATGTGGTGTGGTCGGGTGTGTCTGTGTCACAGTCACTGGGGGCGCAATTTTTTATCCCTGAGTCTCGTCAATCGTTGCACGATTGCCCTCTCTCGCTCGGTTCTCCGTTTTCAGTACTCTTGCTGTGACCCTCGAAGCAAACTGGTTGGTTGTTGGGGTGTTTGCCACACCTAACCGACCTCACAGACCTCGAGGTCCGGTTTCCAGGAACCCGGAAGTTAGGGCACCCCGAGGTCAAGCCGCACAGGGTGGGTGGACTGGGACGAAGCAAGAGCTCAAGCTGCTCTGGAAGATCTTCAACGTAAACGTTGGAGATCAACAAAAGGAACCAGCATTGCTTTGTCGGCCTGAGGTTGGAGTGGCATATCATGCGGGTAGATCGAGCCGTGGCGAAACGTGTGGTGCACAGACCGTTCTCTTCATGTGGTCTCCGATCTGCGCCGAAAAAACGCATAATATTCTTTGTTTATTGCACACTACTCGAAAGCAGTGTGTATCAAGTGATATGCCAGGGGTATTCCGTCATACCGGTGGAGCAACTCAGGATACTTCATGCCGACTAAACTATCTCAGCGGAATGAATCGAAGACTCTAAGAGGGGGCATTCTAGTGCGCTACCACCTTTAGAATAATGAAGTAGTTTCCAGACTCGTACCCGCTTTGGATCAACTCAACGCCAGGCACTCGAGAGGCCAGTCCTTCCATCTCGCCCTCGCGATACAGATGACAGTATCGCTGGAAGACAACTAGACCTTTTTTCTCGTCAAACTCGGCTCCATCGTACGCGTCGGAGTACATCTCTGCAACGCTCTTGTTCCCGTAGCGAATGTTTGGCTCAGTGTTCGCGACGTAGGCTCTATCCAAATACTTTGGCTGCGCATTGAAGGGTACAAAAACATCGTTTGCGTGGAAGATTCGTCGACTACCCTCTTGCTGTTCCATAGCCCACGCTTGAATGTTGATGGTACCCCCTATCCTAACAATACGCTCCAACTCCTCGATACATCGGATTCTTCGTTCTTCAGTACTCAGGTGATGCATCACAGCCACGCAAATGGCGGCATCGCAACTTTTCGAGCGAAGAGGAAGCTGCATGCAGTCCGCGACGGCAACTGCTGGTCGGGCTCGAAGATGGTTTCGATTCGCACTCACTCTACGACTTTCTGGAGTCTGATCGTTGGTACTTTGCCCAATTGACATGCGCAAGAGTGGCTCGCTAATATCAGTTCCAATCACATACGACCCGGCTTCCCAGATGGCAGGAAAATATTTACCGTCGCCACACCCAACGTCAGCGACAACAGACCCAGGCGGAAGCCGCTGAAGAAACTGCGTCGCTCCCGGCCAAAGCACACCCCGTTTTCCTCGTGTGTGGTGCCATTGGGTCGCAATAGCATTGTACACCGCATGGACATGGTCACGTTCAGTGGAGGGTGTCGTCAGCGACGATTGCTTTCCATGACCATCTGCTCGACCAGAACCCCATCTCGGAGGGAATATCCCTGACTCCACAAGGGGCATGACTCTGCTGCCCCTTGCGGCAACGTCGAGTGCTGTACGAAGCGTCAAGCTCACTCGCCGCCCACGAGACAATACCGTTCCATTGTGTGTGTCTGTCTTTCTCGTCACAATGTGATGCTCCCATTCGTACCGAGCGGGCCCAGACATGAGCAGCAATGATCGAGGAGGGAGATACACCAATTTCTTAGACCGATGCCATCCCTTCTCGTCGGTTGAGCTCGACGGTCGCCGAAACTCCATGACGATGCCAGAGTTGAGCGAAATACTAATAAGACCATCACCGAACGCTGATGGCGTGTCGATGTGCGAGCCAATACCTGCACCCTCCTTGTATTCATTCACTGTCAGTTGGTTAAGATCCGGAAACATCAATGTTGTAGGGGTTGGCTCCAGCGAGGATTGTCGAATAGACGGAGCAAAATCATGTCGCCTTACCCGCTCGACCACACCCGCGAGCAGCTCGAATCCTCGACGCTCCTTCACCGACGACGCAACGAAAGTCTCCAGCGTGGATATTTCAGACACAGGTTGAGGAATCGCTGGCATCGCCGGACAGTTTGCTTTATCCTCGGATCGATCCCGCAAGACATTGGCTGTCTCGTAATCGAAAACGTAACCGTAATGTTGCACACGCCGCTTGACGGTATAGTTACTCGGCGTGGTCTGCAATGGTGCCCAGGGTGCGTTAGGGCCAACCAGCACCGCCATAAGCACTTCTTCCTCCTCTACCGATACAAAGTCAGGAATTAATGCAAGGCCAGGGACAACAACAGACGCAGTCGTCGATGTGCATTCGCTTCTTGTCACTTCGCCTTTCTCAACTTCGCAACCATGTACGTTCGAGCGATTGCCCCTCTCATGCGACCGGTGTGTTATGTCTACAAAATCGAGAAATAATTTTCCACTCGGTACAGAAACAAAGCTTTCTATGCCTGTCTCATCTTGAGAGACGACAGACCACTGGACATGTCCACCTTGCAGGCTGCCAACCAGACTCTTGGCATCGGCTGGAGATCGCATACCCACATGACAGTAGAGCGCGGCCTTCTTGTTCGAGACAAATACCTCTACACCCAATCCGCTAGAGTCATGCATATTAGCCACACGTCGAACCGCGTCCATGACTGTATGTGGTTCGCTCCAACAAGCAGGCGGTGCGTCCGGCTTTTCCAGTAGTCCCGATACGAACACAAATCGAGCCTGGCTACGTTCTTTCGCTAGAAGAACGGGGTCGTCTCTGGGACGAGCCAGGAGGCGACGGAACTTGGGAGGATTCGAACGAGGCCATGAGATCTCTGGTGAAGGCAGTGGCGAGGCAGTGATTTGAGTCACCTGAAGCTGACGAGTAGAGAACTGGAACTGATGGTCTCCGCAGGGTGGGTTATAGAGCCCCAACACATCTGCTGGAGACACTTGATGACTTCTCAAAAGTGCCATAGTCAATTGGGCTAACTTCTGAGTGGTGAGGATCAGGCGGGCCTTTGTGAACGGTGGATGCTTGTCCATAACTTCAACGGCGAGAACTTTCACTCGGATACCCGACAGAAAACTCAGATTGCGGATCCCGTTGGTCAAGGCTTGCTCGAGCGTCGTTGCATCCCAGGATGACGCAGCTTCCTCGCCTTTGCTAGTTCCATCCTTTTGTTTATTCTGTTGCGATTCGCCATGACGTTGCTCAAAGGAGCCCTGTAGATGCAGGTACCCGCGTGGGTCGTTCGTCGGTAGCGGCTCGTGGGGAAGGACCGAGCGGAATTTTGCCGTGTCACTCATTCAGTCGTATTGATGTTATAAGTTCGTTTCTTCACGAATAGAAGTCTTCGTTGGTTTTTGAAGCTACTAGGACGGCCTTGTCCTCTAACTGTGAGAAAAACGCCGCCGTTGGAGCAGAATCACACCGTATACCGCCATTGTCGACATGTACCGTCGGACAGGTCGTCGGTCAACTTCAAACTTCGACCTTTGCTTTGATGTTTCCGATCGGATGGAGGATAGACGATATTTGACTTCTTCGACCGCAATTTTACTTCAATGAACGAGCTATTCTATTAGGAGAAAGAATGAATCAGAGCTCGAGTTCGGTCATGGCATTGGTTTTTGTGTGGTGGTGTGGGGCGCACACAAAAATTCACTCGACACAGGACCACACAAAAACAGGTGTGGCAACAGAAAAAGCAAAAAAGGAAGCAAAGTTTGTTAACTGTGGCTTGTCTCTGAGAAAGGAATAGCAGGCGGAAGTATAATACTCGCGTTCTTCTGTGTTGATTCCTGTAAATTCAGAGCGGAAATCTCGTTTGCATGATCAGACTTGTCTCCCTCTTCTCCTTCCGTGCGCTCAGAACCCGCTCGCCAATCGACTCAGCGTTCATTCGGCCACTTACAGTTTCGCCCAGACTTCTCAGCGTAAGTGCCGCCATGGATCCCAGCAAGAAGCACAATCGACGTCCGCCGCATCGCAAACCCGAAGCCGCAGTTGTCGCACCGGCTGCGCCCCCGGCTGCTGGATCGAACTTGCCCATTCTTGATGACCACGGAAAGCCTTTCGCTAGGTTCCAAGACAAGCCGAATCTCCACCCCTCTTCCAAGGCTGCGCTCAAGAAGATGGGACTTGTTACCATGTCTGAGATTCAGGCCAAGACTTTTGATCCCGCTGCATCAGGACAAGATGTTCTGGGGCGGGCACGTACGGGCACCGGCAAGACTTTGGCATTCCTTCTCCCGTCGCTGGAGCGCATCCTGCAGAATCCCAACAAGGGTCGAATCAGTGCCCTTGTGCTATCGCCAACGAGAGAACTAGCAGCGCAAATTGGGGAACAAGCGAATGTGCTGCTCTCAAGTCAGGGGTCGAAAGCTTCCCATCAGGTCATTTTTGGTGGATCCAACAAGAATCAAGATATCAGACGTTTCGAACAGAAAGTCCCGACTATTCTGGTCGCGACGCCAGGGCGTCTCCGCGATCATCTCCAAACGACAGAAGTCCGCGGGGTCAAGTTTGCCAAATTGTTCGACCAGATTCAAATCCTCGTCTTGGATGAAATGGATCGTCTCTTGGACATGGGCTTTCGTCGTGAAGTTGACGATATCATCTCGTATCTTCCCAAAAAGCGACAGACGCTTCTCTTCTCGGCTACTATTCCCCCTGAAGTTCGCACCATCATTAATAAAACGATGCGCCCTGGCTACGTTACAGTCGATTGTATTCATGATAAAGACCCATCCACTCACACGAACCAACAGATCGATCAGTCTCACGTTGTTATCCCAGACGATCGACTCGTTTCGGGAACTATCCAGATCATTCTCCAGCTCATGGACGCACCGGACGCCAAGCTCGTTGTATTCTTTCCGACTGCCCACATGGTGGGATTCTACTCGAATGTCTTCAATACGGTACTTAAGAAGTCAGTCATTGAAATCCATTCTCGCAAAAGTCAGAACCAACGCACGAAGGCAAGCAACAAATTCCGGGAGGCTAATTCCGGCGTTTTGTTCACCTCTGATGTGTCTGCTCGCGGCGTTGACTATCCCAACGTTTCCCAAGTCGTTCAGGTAAAAGAAATGTTATGGTGATATTGAATGGGCACTATCGCTTGACGCTTACTGACTCAGAAAAAAACGTTTGCCTCTCCCATCAATAGGTCGGCATGGCAGACTCCAGAGAGTCTTACATTCATCGCCTCGGCCGTACCGGTCGAGCCGGAAAGACTGGAGAGGGTGTCCTGGTCCTTGCTGACACTGAGAAGGGATTCCTCACTAAGCTGAAAGGTCTCGACCTGCCCGTCAACCAAGAATATCAGAGCATGGTGACTGCCACGTTGCCTCCGGCTGCTGCCAAAGCGGTGAATGCGTTGACGTCGTCAATCGTCAATGAAGAAAATGCGAATCTCGTTAAGTCGGGCGGAGATGCTTATCGCAGCATTCTTGGTTTTTACAATAGCCAGTTGCGCCAGATTGGCGTGCGCTCGACGGACAGCCTTGTTGAGTTTGCGAACAGCTTCGCGTATCAGATTGGTTTTGAGGAGACGCCTGCCTTGCTGTTGAAGACTGTTCGCAAGATGGGTCTAGACCGTGCATCTGGACTCAATATCGACACCGAAAATCCGTTCAAACACAGGCCGCAACGCGACCATTCGAACAATCCTGCCGCTCGCAAGAAGTCACACGGTGAGGGAGGACACAATGGCGGCAACTACGGCAAGCCTCCCGGATCGCATCGAGAAATATGAAACGACAGTCGCGTTATCAAAACTAACTAATTCTAAGATACATACTGTGGGAGAAGTTTTTCTTCTAAAGCTAACTTGGCGTCTGCGTAGAGTCATCCGAGCGTCTTGGCCGTTTTGACTGATGGCTTTTGGCTTCGCCCACTGGTTTGTAATGCGATCCCAGAGAAATTTCACTAGTAGTACCGTCCGTGTGACTTTTGCCGTGCTGGTGGTCATCGTCTTTAGTATCCTCAATATTAGTGGACTCTCGCTTGGACAACAATACGCCCGACGCACCACCCTTCCCCCAGTGTATCCGTAGGTTTCCACCAGATGCGCTTTCCTGCCGAACGAGCTTTAGTGGTATATCGGCCTGAATAACTTCATTGGATTCGCTCCCACCCATGGGCCACGTTAAAGACACCGTCGACTCGGTTTCGGGGTTTCCGCGTCTACTACATGTAGAATTGCACTCGAAAACTTCGCGAGCCATTGCCTTGTCAACTTCAACCACTCGAGTTTTCTCTTTTTCTCGATTTGAGTCTCGGAACAGCGATGATTGATTTTCTACTATTGCGTCGCTTCGAGTGAGCTTGTCTAGCATGGTGTCGGGAAATGCATGGACATTAAAAGGGCGGTAGTTTAACCACACATTGACGAGAAACGTAACGCGTCGGTGCCGCCTTTCCACCACCTTCCGTACCTTCTCAGCGTCCTCTTTTGTGTCATCGTTCGAGCCAAGTAAGTCCTCTGGTATTGAACATTGTCTTTCAAATGAAGCGTCTTCCATGAGATCGGGAGGTGCCGCATGCAGGAATCGACCGTCGAAGCTCAGATGCTTCCCTTGCTTCGGCCAGCTAACGAGAGATTCGACATAGTCCTCGACCTGATGGTCCTTCGTTCCTGGAACCAACCACGTTCCCGTCATGGGATGTACTCTGCAATTCAACACGACGGTCGGCGCTCCCAGACTAGTCAAGTAGGTGACAGTGGACAAGTGGGGATGCACATACAAGGATCCACCGGCCATGAGTCGCAGGTCTTCATCCTTGTCCCAATGAAAACTGATTCCGCTCTTGGACATGTCGTCTGGTTCCGAATCGTGCATAGCGTATCGGCCCATACCCGGCGGTGACGGTCTAAGCTGTATCCACCATTCCGCCCCCGACGTTGAAGGGTCAAAGGCGCAATTCTTTGGCACGTGATGGCGAAAGACTTGTAGAGCCATGTCTTCCAGGTCGCAGCGAGGCTGCGTGCCGTCGGCCGGCATCCAGAAGGTCCTAGGCATCAGGCCACAATCAGCAATTTCACAGTCAAAGAGAATATTGTCCATCCACGTTTGCCAGTTCTCCTGTGCTTCTCTGGACGAGTCCGACGACGGCGAAGCCAGCGACGACGTCATGACGGCTTTCGGAACATAGTCGATATCGGAAGCTGTCGTGCCGATGACAGGGCGGTCTGCGTCGACTGTCGTGCTTTCCGACGAGTCCTTCGTCGCTGGGGGGTCCCAAGTCGTCCTGCCTTGCCCGTCCAATCGTAGCTGCACCTCCATGGTCGGCGTGGTGTCGGTGCTCGTCGTGGCTGATGATGTTGAATGTGTGCCATCGTCGCATGGTATTGTATAGCGTACTACAGTGATCACTGTATCGTATGAGTATAGGGTACGGGTACGAGCCGGAGTGACCCGGAGAGGCGGATTATTGAGTGGATGACGAGGCCAAAATACAAAATAAGCGGCATCGGTATGATATGATAGGAATAGGTCGGAGGACCATGTTGCGTTGCGATTTTCTGCTTGTGGGTTTGTTCCTTGTCACCACCGTTCATCAGCTGGAAGCTTTTGCGGGGCCGCAGGCGTTGAGAAGAGCGAAAATCAGTTCCAATCATCGACAGCGCACGCGACTTTCGTTTCAAGATGATCATGCCGTATCCGTACCGCACTGCAATAAGAACCCTAGGAGTCTACTCTTTATGAGCAACTTTGACGGCAACAATGGCGTCGGAAAGCCCAGACATGCTGCCGGCACTGATGAATCCAAAACCATTGTGCGCGCCAAGCGACGACGAAGCAAGCTCAACACGCTGCTTACCAAAATGGTCCGCTTAGTATGGAAGGGCATGACGCTGCCGTTTCCAATGTTGCGAGAACTTGGAACACAGATTGACAATGTTCCAGAGAGCCAGGGTGTCGGATTTTCCGTTCGAGAGTGCATTTTTGCCATTACAGGATACCTCATGGCTGGAATCCTGGCCTTCTGTCTCTTGTTTGAAAAGTGGTCCATCGTCGATGCTCTGTACTTTTCGGTTGCGACCTTCACGACGGTTGGCTACGGTGATGTTGTTCCGTCTAGCATGGCAGGAAGAGCTTTCACCTGCATCTTTGGACTGGGGGGTGTCTCATTCTTAGGTATCGCTATTGCCACTCTAGGCTCCAATCTCATCACCGCTGAAACGGAAGCCGCCGAAATGGCAGAGCGCGCCAGTCGGAAACGCGTTATGAACATGTTCGAAGAGATGCCCTCCGTCCTCAAGAAAGCGCGTTCCATGGGGAAAAAGAAGGCCAAGGACACGATGGATCTAGAATTCAAACCTCTTCCATGGAGAAAGACATTGCGCAATACCTTTTGGAAGAGTGTCCCGGCCTTTTCCTTCTTGTTCGCCGGTGGAATCATCATGGGGCTCTTCGAAGGATGGGAATGGCCTACCTCACTCTACTACTCGATCATTACGGCTGGAACGATCGGTGCGTGTTTCGACTTTTGTTGATGCGTTGTAGGGTACTCACCGAATCTCACTTCTGTCATTGATGGAACTCTCAATCGCGCGAACCATAGGTTACGGTGACATGTCACCCCATACAGAGCAGGGTCGACTTTGGGCGATCGCTTTTATCCCTTTGGCCGTCGCTTCCGCAGGTGAGGTGCTGGGCAACGTCGCGGCAACGATTGTCGATCGACGACAACGAAATATGTACAAGTTTCTCATGGGTCGAGACGTTACTCTGGAGCATTTAATGCGAATGGACGCCGACAAGAATGGGCATGTCTCCAAGCGGGAATACGTGGAATTCATGTTGTTGGAAATGGGGCTAGTGAGCGGAGAACAGCTGCACGAGCTCCATGAACAGTTCGAGCGCCTCGACGTTACTAACACAGGCTACCTCGACGTGGAGGACCTCAAGCTCATGGCGGAGCTTAGAGGGGCGGAAGTAAAGAACAGAAAAGGTGACACCAACTGAGCGAGCTCTAGGATCCATGATTTACTAGTGTATGCCGGTACGGAGGTGGTACGAGAGACGTCTAGCTAGCCTTTAGATTTGATTGCAAAGACTACGAATCTTTCTTTGCGGCCAGAGCAGTAGCCGAAGTTGAACTCTTTGAGACTTTCGTTCCACTTTGCGACGGCGCCTCGGACTTTTTGAAGAAGGAAGGAGCGGCAACGGACTGTCCTTCCTTTGCAACACGCACAAAAGCTTTCTCTGACGATTCGAGATGAACTTCCTTCCACTTTTTCGTCAAAGCCGCTGGTATGTCTTTCATGTTGCCGGTAGGGTGATACGAGTACAAGTATGCAAACTGCATGGGGAAGATGGCATATTGCAGGACAGGCTACGACCGGATTCAATATACATTGGGTGAGCGACAGGTTCGAAGAATCACGAGAGAAAACCTCTCGAATGGTCTACGCTGAGTCGTACCTTCCAGAAAAAAGTAAGATAGCTCTTCCACGACTTTCCAAGATTGTCGTGTGGACTCCAGGGAGTGTCAAACGCATTGATGATCAGATCACTCGCAAGTCGGCTAAGGAACTGTACGATCGTGACACGAAAAATTCGTTTCTGGTAGAATTGTTGAAGCGAGTTCTCGACCGTTTCCGTTGTCTTTGCTGCGGCGAGAATATCTGTGAGCACAAAGGCATCTTCGATTGCCTGACATCCTCCCTGGCCCAAGTTCGGCATCATGGCTACACGAAAGCAAAAAGAGAGAATAATGAGATAATTGGTGTCTTTGCACAACATCACAAGATTTCTTCTTCTTCTTCCGTCGACTCACGATGAACAGCATCGCCGAGCAAGACGACGTTCCCATCCGCCCAGCTTCGCAACAATTCCGGACGGCGATCATATAGATCGCGCTGCTCTACGCTCTCCGGAGGAGTCGCGTCGAGCACCGTCATAATCTCGTCGCTCCAACCCTCGTGGAGCGACTTGATGTAGTTAACCAGATTCTCTTCTGGGTCATCCTGTTCATTTCGAATGCTGCCCCCCCACCCCGACGGAGCCTTCTTGGTGCCGGGTGGCAGCGCAAAGAACGCGTACCACTGTACACGTCCGTCTCCGACATCACTGGTGACGAAGTATCTCTGGGGTCCAATGTAAACCTTATACCCCGTCTCGAAATAATCGTCAGTTTTCAACACCGTCTCTCCAGCAAACACCGTGTATCCTGAATACGTGCACCCCTGTCGGTCTTTGAGATCCCCGCTGCTCTTCTTGATCTCCTCCCCATACATTTGAGCTCTCACCGCCGACCAGATTCCGTCGGCGCCAACAAGGACATCGGCCTCGGCCTTAGTCCCGTCCTCGAGCTGCACCGTGACACCCTTTCCCCGGCCCTTGTTTACATAGGACTGCACGGGGTTTCCGTTCTTGATAAAGTCTGGCTTCAGTTTTTTGCATTCATCCATCAAGATATCTTGGAGGTCGGGTCGGTCGATAACACCAGTGTACGGCAAGCCAAACATATCAGCACATTCCTTGAGAGGGAACTTGACGAACCAGTCCGCAGGAGCGTCAGGATTCATCAAGTAATCGAGAGAGTCATCCGTCATGCGAAAGGATCCATCGGCACGAAGACCATCCTTAATGCCACATGTACGGGTTCCAGTGAAAGTGAATTTGTCCATGATACGATCAAAGAGTTGACCGTCAATTTCTTTGAGAACAGACAAAGCGTTGGACGCAAACTGGATGGGACCCCCGAAACGAGCAAAGGCGGCGGTCTTCTCGTAGACTGTCACATCAAAGCCCTTCTTCAGCATGTACAGAGCAGCAGTCAGTCCGCCGACACCACCACCTGCGATGGCGACCTTCAGGGGGCGTCCAGGACGAGCCGGTAAGCCAAGCTCTTCGTATTCCACACTGCTATCCTCGTCCGACACAGCGGACGAACCGAGCCGCGATGGGATACGGTAAATTTCACGTGTGTTCTTCGGCATGGCCTTGAGTGATGGCTTGCCAACGAACGCCTCCGTATCGGACGACATGAGCGCCAAGAATACGGCGAGAGCTCCTGGAAGATACTTCATGGTGTTTGTGTTGATGCAAATATGGTATTTACGGTCGCCAACAGGTCCTTTTCTTTCAGTTGTGATGTTCTTTCGCCTTTCTCTCGCACCACAATAGACTCATCTGCTCATCTGTTTTTGTGACGCGAGCGTTTCCCGCCATCAACCCGATGCGAGTTTTTCGCGCGCGACCGTGAGATCCCACATTCGCAACTTCAACTTGAGACACTGCAGTATTGAGATTCCGAATGCCTTCATTGCTTCACCTGACGGATGATTTTTCGTATACAGAAATGCCTGATTCCGCATGCCGTCTGTGCCCAAAAAACAAAAACCTCAAAAACAGTGACGTGTAGTTTCGTGTGGTGAGAGACGATAGAGATCGAGGACAATGGAGAAAAAACGATCCGTCTCGGCTTCACCAGATTGTCCTCAATTCACGATGTCGTTCTCTCGGGTTGTCCTATTGGGTGCGCTCTGCGTGGGATCAGCTTCTTGTTTTGCGCCGAACCATCGATCTTATGCACGCGCCAAGAGTTCGTCGCTGTCCATGAGCGCCGCGCTCATTGTTCAGAACAAGGGTGGAGGGCACGGCGAACTCGGTAAGACCTATCATTGCGCTTCAAACATGTTGGTACTACATCAGCAGTTTATCTCACTCCTTTGTTTTCCTCATGGCTCGCAGGTTATCAGCTTGCAAAGAACTTGTCGTCGAACTCCAAGATTACGTCGGTCACCATTCTTCAGGACGATTCTTGCAGCGATGACAAAGAACCGTTCAAATCGTATGCTTCCGACCTTCCCGATGTTCGTGTAGTAAGAGCCAGCTTGTCTGATGAGTCGATGACGGCTGAGGACATGCAACAAGTGCTGGGAGAACGAGAGTCATTCGATTATGTGTGGGACAATGCTTCGAAAGGACCAAAAGGTGCTGGAAAAGCCGTTGTCGATTTGTCCAGAGCATGGGGTGTTAAGCTGTTGACGTACGTTTCTAGTGCGGGCATGTACACGCCCGACTCGAGCACGTCATTTCCAATGGCAGAGACCACTCCTATCAAAGAAGCGGCTGGTCAGGCTCTTTACGACAACTATGCCGTCGAGCAAGGATTGCCGCTCGTCTCGTTCCGACCACAGTACATTTACGGGCCAAAGGCCAACAAGCACGACTATATTGACTGGTTTTTCGATCGGATTGTGCGCGATCTCCCTCTTCCGATTCCGGGAGATGGTACACAGAAAGTTTCGCTGACCAATTCGGAGGATGTCGCTTCGCTTCTCACATCGGTGCTCAACAACGAAGAAGCAGCTGTTAAACAGCGATTCTTCAACTGCGGAACCGATCAACTCGTGTCGTATGATGATGTTGCCTATCTGTGCGCTGAAGCTGCTGGCGTTCCTAAAGACAAGGTCATGATCGAACATTATGACGTAGACCTCCTTGGCAAGGCCACATTCCCGTTTCGACCCACAAATTTCTATGTCGCGCCAGATACCGCCAAGGCCGAGCTCGCATGGAGTGGTCCGTCCCACTTGCTGAAGGACGACCTGCCATGGTATTTTGAGGGCTACGTGGCTCGTGGAGGACCAGCAAAACCGATGGATCTCGGCAAAGATAAGGAGATTGTTGTTTCGAGCAAGTCGAGCTTTGAGTTGGGGAGTGTGTACGATAAGTACGACCCCGTCATCCTGGACACGAGCGAGGTGCAGCCGCTGAATCAGGGCTAAGAAGCATAAGCCACTCAACGTAGGAGAATTGTAATCAAATATCAATTACTATTACGTCTCAACCTAGCTGGCACCATGTGTCATCTCGATTCGGTTTTGTTCAACGCGCGACGACGGGCTTCGTCTGTATCGCTTGAGTGATGATCAAAGTCGTACACAGCAGACGCGCAATCCCCAAATCCACGAATGACCAGTCGGTCGTCGTAAAAATCGACCATCCCATACGTCTTGATGGGATGTGGACTTTCCAGCGCTGCCTCAATCACACGAAAGTGAATGCCACTCTTGTCTCGTCGATATCCACCTTTATGGGCATGGCCTGACAGCGATACGACAACAATATCGCTGTACTCTCTCAATATTTTGAGAACATCATTATAGTTCCACACAAGACACACAGGCCCCGTCGATCCTGGCAAAATTGGTTGGTGGGACAAGACAATCACCTTCTGTCTCACCTCGCGGGCTTCCTGCAATGTATCCTGTAGCCATTCCAGCTGCGGCTTGTCGAAACCACCATTAAACGCGACATATCGTTTTTTCACTCCATTAAGGCCCTCAGGAGAGTTTTCAAGCTCTGGAAAATTGGGATTGTGCTTGGCAAGGATACCAGCGGCCGTCTTGTACTTTCGCGATGATTCGGGGCATCGCTGCATCAAGCCAAGATCGTAAGAGTCCAGCACGACGAAGCGTACTGAATCGTGCAGGTGGCATCGATATCCCACGAGATCACCGCATGGCTCCTTTACAAAAGGAATATTAAGCTTCTCCCCTATTACATGACGATTCAAATTGTAGAGTTCGTGATTGCCATATGTATGTAGTATCGGTCCATGCTGATAAACCGAAAGAGCATCGACAACATCGTCAATTGCCGTGTGTCCTGGATCGACATTGTCTGGAAGTTTCTCGCCTCCGTGCTGCTCGATGTCCTGGCACTTGCCGTCTATACTATCGCCGAGGTTGAACACGAGCGGGACCGTCTCACGCTGAAAGTGCTCAGCGGCGTGACGGGCGGCTGATAACGAATGACGGTAGTATCTCGGTATCCCAGAATACGAGTGCCCGTCAGGAATGGGTGCATACTGAATATCAGAGATGATCCCAAACGTAAACTTGGGTGTAGAGGAACGCGCAGATTCGTCTTGTGACTCTGACGGCTCCCTGTTGGGAGTGGAATCTTGAAGCATTGCGGATGTGAACGACGAACCTGTGAAAGCTGCTGACGAGCCGAATTCAGAAACCAGAATCGCGAAATTTAGAAGCGGCAGAACCAAAATCATACCACTCAATGTGATACTGTGCAATGTATTGGGTGACTTTCAACTTGTCAAACGCTATAGCTGGGATGGAAGAGGTGGCGTTCATGATCCACGTCTGACCTTCTTACTGTAAATAGTACGGAGTAGGCGTGTTGACGTCACTTATGTACGATTTTGCATTTTGCACTCCGTCCGCCTGAGAGCCTAGATTCGACAACGATGACGATGAACATAACATATCTCTCTCGAACGTACAGACAGCGCACATGAACTTTGAACGGTACCCTTGGCTGGCTGACCTATCGTCATTGGAGGCTTTTGAGCAGATTAGGAAAGCCAAGGAGCAGTATAGAAAGACCGGCGCAGGTATCACTTTTTGGAATGGAGCGCCGTGCTTTCCTGTGCAATGTCCGCGCCGAGCAGCCGCGCTCACTATGTCACCTACTGCCCCTCGTTCTATTGGCAGTGACATTTTCTCATTTTGTCACCGCCGACGCCCTGTCCAGAGGTATTCAGGAAGCTCGAGAACGTGAAGATGCGGCCTTTACCACTGACGATTCCCACACGGCCTATCTGCTTGCGGCCGACCCGTCGTTTCCGTCGAATTCGGTCCGGAACTACGAAATGAGGACACAGGTGGCGTCGATTGCATTCGATGAGCTTCCAGAGGACTCTTCATTGGCAGCACTGTATCGACATCCGAACCTGCGGCGACTGGTGTCCATGATTGTAAACGACGGAGATGATCTCTTCTTGTCTGATGACCCACTCGGATGTTGTTCGATCAACGTCTTCCGGCCGACCTATCACCATTCCTTTCACTTCGACGAGTCGGAGTTTTCCACTACCTTGATGCTACAAGAGGCATCAGAACCCAAGACGGGCTTGTTTCAATACACCGATCCCTTTCGACGACGCGCCAACGACGATCTAGCATTGCATTCAGTCGCCGCTACACTGCGTCGGTACTGCGATACTGTCCACAGTAGCGCATTTTGTGAACCCGCCAACACGGCCCCTCCACCATTACATACACTAAAGTTTACGCCGGGGACGCTTTCTATTTTCTCGGGGTCCAAGTCTCTACATCGCGTAACCCGAGTGGAGGGAACTTGTAGCCGGCTCGTGGCGGTCTTGACGTTTGGCTCCGAAGCGGGCTTTCGCAATTCTTCCAAGGTCCAGAAGCTTTTCTGGGGTAGGTCTGTGCCGTGAGACGTGCGTGGAGAAGGGAGGAGCCTCGGAGGGTCTGTGTCGGTGGACATCGGCTTCTGTGGCAGCTGGTTGTATTCTCTAGGGCACAGTCGGCTACTTATGTTTCGATACGTTGCGAGTTTTGCTCTCTCTATGTCTACGAGATGATCCCCGGTTTGATCAGCCCAGCTTTCCATCTTGGAATGCTTGACGTTTCCAATATTTAATTTTGGCTTTACCGGTAAGCATCATTGCAGGTAGGGTTTGGAAGTTTTTCTACGGATGCTTTGCTACGAGCTCCGGGACGAGGATATGTGAGAAAGAGTGTACTACTACGAATTCATGACAAAAAATAAACTACCAAGACCAAAACAATAATTAAAAATAAAT
>OLMU01000168.1:0-13405 GCA_900291995.1 Licmophora abbreviata | reverse complement strand
GTCAGTCGGTAAGTTGTCCCCGCCATGCTTGAGGTTTCTTGGTATCCCCGTTACGGGTACTAACCCAGGTGTTGCTCCTTATAAAACTAGAATGCCTGGAAAGACAGAGCACGTACTATTCTGTAGACTGAGCTCCCGGCAACGCTCATTGTACGAGGCATACATTCAGTCTGATACCGTCAGAAGCTTGCGTCGAGGCTCAACTCAACTTCTAAGCGCGATCACTGTGCTACGAAAAATATGCAACCATCCAGACTTGGTTTGCGATCCTAAGGAGTCTTCGTTCCAGTCGTTCATACAAAGCGGAGGCTTAGCTCTAGAGGACACCGACGTATCCGATACGGATGACGAGGATATGGAGTACGGATCGTCGCTTGTTGAAAGAGCAGGAAAGCTCGAGGTGCTAGCAAAGATTCTCCCGCTTTGGCAAAAGCAGGGTCATCGCGTTCTCATTTTCTGTCAATGGAGAAAAATGTTAAACATCATACAGAGGTTCACGCAAGTGCAGGGCTGGAAGTTTGGTCGCCTTGATGGTAACACGAATGTGGCTGCTCGCCAGCGTCTAGTTGACACTTTCAACTCAGATGAGTCGTACTTTGGCATGCTCATGACGACGAGGACGGGTGGAATTGGTCTTAATCTCACCGGTACGTGTACGGTAGCATACAAACAAACGGACCTCGGAGCAATGTTCTATTGTTCATGCTGACGATTGTTGCCGTTTCCTCGTCTCGACAAAGGGGCCAGCCGCGTGATATTATACGATCCAGGTAGGTCAGCGGCATGGAGCGCCATTTCGCGACCCACCTCAGTTGGGAACTAATAAGCAAGTTTCTTCAACTCTTCTTGCACAGACTGGAACCCACAGATCGATGCTCAGGCACGCGAAAGATCATGGCGCTTTGGCCAGAAGAAACCTGTCACTGTTTATCGTTTGATCACTAGCGGAACGATCGAAGAGAAGATCTACCAACGCCAAATTTTCAAGACGGCTTTAACTAACAAAGTTTTGCAGGATCCAAGGCAGCGTCGTCTTTTCTCGCAGCGTGACCTTCGAGACTTCTTCACGTTGAAGGCTGACACAGGAAGCGTCGCGAGTGGTGGAGACGGCCTGACCGAGACGGGGGAAATCACAAAGGGGAGCGGCGTTGTGGATCCCGATGAAGCGACAGCTCTAGAACCGTCTAAACGCGACACCAATCACCGGGAGAATGTGGATATTTTACAGAATGTGATGAAAAGTAAAGGACTAGCCGGTGTTTTCGATCACGACGTCGTTGAGGGTTCTGGTCCCACAAAAGATGCTCGGGTCCGTGAAATGGAGGAGAAGGCCAAGTCAATCGCGACGCAAGCGACGAAAGCGCTTCGTCGAAGCACGACAGGTACTGATGCTTTTCAACCAACTTGGACAGGATCCAAAGAGACTCGCGCAAGCCGTTTCGGTAGCGTTGGTGCTGTGAGACTAGATGTCGCCGGTGGCGCCGACCCTGGTTTTGGGGGAGGTGGAACAGCTGGCGTCGGACTAGGCAACGGCAGTCGAAGCATGTCCTCGAAAGGTCTCCTTGCAGGACTGAAAAGGCGAAGCGAGCCAAAACAGAGTACGGGAGTCGCCGACGCCGATCTGAGTCAGTACTCGGAGATCTTGCGTCGCCTCCAAAACTTTGTGAAGCAGCGCGGCGGCCTGCGCTCCGGAAAAGGTCCAACGACTGACGAAATATTGAGAGAATTCGAATCTGTCCCCAATTGTGACGCTGCCATCTTTCGTCGTCTATTGAACTCGATTGCATCAGTACAGAATGGACGATGGCATTTAACAGCACAGGCCTAACATACGAGTAGTACAATGATTCCGACTATAGTGCCGTGATGCCATAGAGACTTTCAACTCAACTATCAGTACGAGTCGTGTCAAGCAACAGTGGTCTTGTGACGAGACTCTCTACATACGTCGCATCCCTTAAAGATCCCCACAGTGAAAACTGTGCTCCACCATGGCGTGACTTTGCAAGCTGTTTGGATGCCTGCAGAAATTGACGTGATGCTTCGTTCCGCTTGTCGTCAAGGTCGGGAATCGAATTGTAGGTCAGGGCTTGCAAATAGTACACCTCTTTAAGTCGCACCAAGTCATGGCACTCGTAGAAAAGTTGCCGGCACTTCTTCAGGTTCACAGATGCCGACCGAAGGATACGAATCGTCGTATTCCCATTCTTTAACTCGCGACGCTTGGCTCTATGCAAGTGACATTTCGCGAGGGTCAAGTACGCCTCAGCCGCAAATGACGTATGCATTTGCTGAAGTAAGCACGGCAGCGATGCCTTTAGCAAAGCAATGGCTTGGTTGGTATTGCGTAGGCGCAAGTGCACTTGAGCGAGGACAGATAGCGCTGCAGCGTGGTATGTGTCCATAGAGAGGCGGTCGCACATGGACAAACACTCGATCAACGGCGGAAGAGCCCCGATAAACTCGTTGGGACTCGACTGAAGCTGGATTGTAGCAAGCTGAATCAGATGCAACGCATGCTGACTTCTCAAACCTTGCTTCTGGCACCTGGTACAAAGATACTGGGTGAGGTTGTAAGCCTGCTTCCACTGTTCTTGTCGCATCAGGAGGAGAGAGTATTGCGACAGTATGTCGATGAAAGCGCCAGTATGATTCGAGACTCGCGAATGAAATGAACTATGGAGGACACTTGTCAGGTAGTGCGCATGCGCAAGATCGCCGCGACGAATGGCCCATTCGTGCAAAACAAGAGCGACTCCCATTATGGGCCCACATGGTTCTTGGGAAGAGCCCGACTTAGATATCGTACGCAAAGCCGTCGCATATCGACACGACGAATCAATGTTTGGTCCGCACAAGGCGACACGAGCAATGTTGTAAATCGCCAACGACTGATCTTGTCGTGTCATGCCATTCGGATAAGAATCAAGAGCGACTTGAGATGCCTGCCCCGACATGACAGGAAGCCCGCATGATTCCCATACACCGGCACCGACTAACGCTTGTTTCACCAATACGACCATAGCATCTTCGCTGGAAGTGTCATTCGAAACGCGAGCTGGTCTATCCAGAGTGGTGGCGGTAATGGTGGTGCTAACGGCTCCTAATGCAGACGCGCTGTAGACGCTTTCCCATGCACGAGCTGCGGACACGTTGCTGCCCAGATAGTGCTGCGCCAGTGACATGTGGGCCCCAGCGACGAGCGCACGCGCGTCACCTGCACGAGAAGCACACTTTCGTAAAAGTTCTTCGGCATCGGATCCTGGGCGATTCACGTAGAGCCATCCTAATGCGTAGGCGACGCAGGCAGTATCGTTGCTCTCCTGCGCGACGCGCACGGCCTCCTCGGTCGCTTTGAGTGACAGACTGTATTCTCCAAAGGAGTGATGCAACGCCGCCAGGACGATCGAGGCATATGGTAGCACCCCATTTCGAGTCTTGAGATCAGGTTTGTGGTCTTTGGCAGCTCTGTATTCCCGAATCCGCACAAAGTCAAAGTATTTGTGGAGCGCGTACAGCGCATCGACACGTTCTCCATGACGGATGCAGTTGAGGAATCGCAAAAAGTGAACCGTCGGCAGGTCTGGATCATTCTTCAAGACTCGCTGTATTTTGAGTTCGGTTTCTTCATAGGAATGATCTGATTTTTCCATGTCGAGACAAAGCTTCATCAACTCGGCCTCGATCTGGCTCGGCGATAGAGGCCACGACGAAGGCGCCCCCAAAGTACCGGTACTCTCATTCTGAATCTCTCTCTTGTCAATACTTTCAAGACTGCATCGCTCGACTTCTTCTTTCAGCGTCTCCCAGAGTCGCGCTATTGTCTCAAAGGACAGAGTATCAAAGCCCAGACACGTCTTGCGGACAAAAATGCCAGGAGGACTGGCTCCGTCGACCGTGTTTGCTGCAATTGCCTTTTGTAAGGAATCCATCAGATCCATCAGCGCATCAATGGAAGTGCAAAGTTCGTTCAGATAGTCCATCATGAGGGACGACAGTTGCGGTCCTACATCAGTCTGCAATTTCCGTAGAAAGTCTTGGATACCATTGCTCCACCCTCGAGAGACCGAATCTTGGAGAATTTGGACCGCTCGTTCTCTTGCGTCTTGATCTATCTCAATTTCATAATACGGCGACCTGCGATCTGCTTGGAACGCAATCAGAACGCAGACTGCGAGAGAAAGAGGCGTGGGGCGTTCCGCCATTGTCGTGGGAGAGGCAATGGAAGCGACGACACTCTCTGTGCATTCACCGCCGTGTCGTCGTCCTTGTGTGTCTGCTATTTCCTCGGAGTTGACCAAAAAGGAAAGTGTTTGTCCAGAATGTTTGCGATTTATATCAAAATTATGATAAAGGAATTGAAAAAAAGAATTTGTATCATAACTATGAAAAAGGAATTGAAAAAAAGCAATTTGTATCATAACTTCTATTTGAAAGGAATTAAAAAAAGAGCAATTTGAAGAAAGCAAACATATCCATCACACACACTCTCACTCTCTGCGTGTGTGCCGGCGCCGGATCATTCGATCGCATCATCGCTGCCTTGACTATAGTTCTACATCAATAGGAGACAGCCGCTCTCACAATGGCAAACTTTGGAGAGCTAGTTTTGGTGTTGGGAGACCTTCATATTCCCCACAGAGTGACCTCGATCCCAGAGAAGTTCCAACGGTATGTGTCGTGCCTCGACCAATAGTAAATTGAGTTCGTATCTTTTCTGTCGACGTCTACGATGACAAGCGTGATACTCATTTCGGGTACACCGGCACTGTTTCTTTGTATTACTGTTACGCAGAATGTTGGTTCCAGGGAAAATGCAGCACGTAATTTGCACAGGAAATGTGGGGTCCTCCGAACAATACGACGAGCTACGAAAACTCGCTCCGAATGTGCATATCGTGGCAGGGGACTTTGACGATTCCACCACATTTCCGGAAACGAGAGTCGTGCAGGTAGGGAAATTTCGGATTGGGGTCGTTCATGGTCATCAGGTGCTACCGTGGAAGGATCACGAGGCGCTTGCGCGTATGCGCCGAAAGCTTCATGTGGATATTCTCATATCGGGTCATTCGCATCAGAATGAAGTCGTCGAGCATGATGGATACTATCACATCAATCCGGTACGTCTTAGTGTATTTGTCTCTGTGTGGCCACTTCGTCTTGGCGTTATCACTCACGTTTCTCCTTGTTTTGGGCTTCACTGTGATCATGCCATCATCGATCCAATAGGGCTCCATGACAGGTGCATACACATCGCTGACGAAACCGGTCACCCCGTCGTTTGTTTTACTCGCAGTTCAAGACACAAAAGTAGTGTGTTACGTCTATGAGTTGATTGATGACGAGGTAGATGTGTCCAAAACTGAATTCGAGAAGAAGGTAGAAAAAAGCACCACGGCTCCCATTCTGGACCAACTACTTCGGTAAAAACTATAAGTTTTGAGCTATTGCTTCACTGTGGGCATCTTCTATCTGTAGAGTTTAGACGAGATAGGACGAGACGAACTCGGTCCGTCGTCTACAATTTAGTGACTGGTAGAGCTGTATGGTGGGTGGCGCCGAATCCGATTGAGGCCGTATCGATTGCATTCCATTCGAGTGAAGAATCGAGAACTCATCACGAACGGGCCGCGAGCAGACGCGCCGCGGTCATTGTGATGCGACGACGACGAGATGCCGCGACGCGATGAGAGAGACGCGCCGAGGATGCTCTGATGATCGCGACGTCGTGGATGATGGCATAAGTTGTTGGCGCAGCCTCTGCACTACCTTGAACTTGTTGGTCTTTCTCGCCTTTTCCTTGCGCAGCATTGAAAGCCTCGAATATCCGGTCGGCGTTGACAAGTATTGCGCGCATCATGCCAAGAACACAAACAATGATCGCATGTTCAGGTCCTTATCTACGCCACGTTTCCGCTATTCTCGCGTTTCTGATCGTATCACTGATGGGGACTTCTTGCACTGCTTACCGAGTCGGGGATGCGGTCGATACTACCCTTCGAACTTCATTACACGAAAGTAAGGATGCACTGCGAAGCCAGATGCCTTTGTTTGGGGTCAACTCAGTCGCTGAATTCGACGAGCAACCTTGGAGCTTCTCGCTAAGCTTCGAGGAGGGTCTTCGGCCGCTACCTTGGTTTGAACTCAAGGACAACAGCGGAAATCCGCTAGACCGCTTGACTGTCACGTTTGTGTACTCTCGTAGTGGGGAGGGATCTATCCATGCAATATCGGGCCATGCAAAGTACGCTCCCACCACTCGGGGCGAGTTTGGCTTTCGCGTCTCGTACAAATGGGTTGAAGAAGAGGGACTCGATCTGTCGGGAGGATCCGCTGTGATGTTGCTAGCTACTTTAATCGCGTCTATGGTGTTCTTGGTACAGCTGTTTGGCGCGGATGAGGGGTCGGAACGAAGATCCGACGATGGCATGAGCGATACGGCATCCTATGCCAGCTATGGAGATCAACTCTCGATCGGTTCCGGCGGCGGGTCGGTACCGAAGTGGGACTAGCCTAAACCGAATAAGAGATACCCTATAGCTTGATCTCACCCTTTCTATCGATTGTTAAAACTCTAGCCCCCCAATTTGTGTGTGATGTAAAAGCAGGTTCGGCAAAGGCGCACTGGCGGCTCGTCGCCTTCCATTCGAGGGAACTGCCTGCAAGTTCTAGTACACCCTCATCGCACGTCATTGACACGGTAGTGGTGCCCTTCAATATCGAACTTGCGTCTCTCTTCCTCTGTAGCCAGCGCAAGACAAAGCTCGCACCCACCTCTGGTCACATGAATGTTTGGCTTCCACTTTTGGTCACAATGTCCTTCAATAAGCTGACGAGTAGAGTTGATATGTAGCGGCGTAGTTGGCTTTTGTCGCCATGGTCTCGATACGCTTGCAATCGCCGACTTTAACCGCGTTGGATCGCGCTTTCGAGTCCGACCACTGCTGATGGCAGAGACATTTGTTGTTG
Organism: Licmophora abbreviata; assembly: GCA_900291995.1. Lineage (NCBI taxonomy): Eukaryota > Bacillariophyta > Fragilariophyceae > Licmophorales > Licmophoraceae > Licmophora > Licmophora abbreviata. The sequence continues at coordinate 6,436 of OLMU01000168.1, read as the reverse complement.
ATGATCGATGCGCTGGAGGTTGAGCACTTGTCTTGGGCGCTCGAAGGGTGCTAGAAAGTGGGTTTCTAGTATTGCGTCTGGGTGAAAGAGCCGTTGACCGAAGTTGGCCAGCTTTGCTGAGTACGGGGGCGCTGCCTTTGACAGCGTTGGACATATCGAATTCCAAACTAGCCTGACCTTTCGTCCCCGTTGTCCCCTCTCCTTGAAGCGCTCCGAACTCCAGTTGATCGTTGAGGTCGAGAATGGCCGCCATGGATTCTATATCCTCGACTTCAACCAGTGTCTCTCCTTGACGCGATCTTGTCACCTCCACCAGATGATCATTCTTTCTCAACTCATCACAGGCGCTCTCTTCAGACTCCAAAACCACGATCGCTTTGCCCATGTCATTCTCTTTTGGTACTATCGTATCGTCGTTTGTGTCGATCACATCCGTTTCGTCGCTTTGGAGGCCGTCGTCGACGGCATCTTGTGGCTCCTTTACATCAGGAAGAATGGGAAGTAGAAGTTCATTGTCCCTGTTCGCGCCAGAGGTAAAGTCTGATACTTTTAGAACTCCAACAGGACCAATCGAGGGAGAATCTGGAAGCGGACACTGGACTGCACTGACAAAGCGAGCTTCCAGAGACCTTCTCATATCGAGAAAGCTTGCGTAGAGGTTAGTTATCGTATCATCACCGTATCCTGATGGGGCACGTAGCGGGAAATTTTTGTGACGAGAGCCGGATTCGGAGATTCTCGATGGCGAGAGACTTACTTCTCTTCGGTATCCATGCAGATAGTCTAACGAGTTTCGCTGATGTTGTCGCCATTCTTGATCAATTTCTCGTTGCTGCCGAAAGAACATTTCCATCTCTGTCATTGTCGCATATATCGGAGCTGACTGTACGACACTCTTTGGCGATCGATTGGAAACTCCAGGTTTGATATTGTTGTTTCTGTATTGGTGCAAGTAATCTGCCGAGTCAAGTTTCTTCTTGCGCAGCTCTGTTCCCAATTCTGTTTGCTGTAGAAAGAAGGACGTTAGATCAGACGTTGCAAGTGGAACCGAATCATCTTGTGACTGCTTGAGCAAATTCGATTCTCAAATTCTTGGCCAGATGTTTGCTTCGAAGCTCCTCTAACTCCAGGCGTCTTCCCGTCGTTTTGCTAGTCTCGTCAACATATCGATAATGCTTGGCAGATGGTGGTGCTTTCATCTTCTTTGTCGAATCAAATTTCTCTGGAGACACGATTGTGCTTAGAATTTTTTGACTCGAAGATGACTCTACTGGCAGCGTGGAGCCTTTGTCATCATCATTGTCCACGTCGAGGGCGAGACCCACGTCGATGCTATTGTCGGACATTTCATTCGCATTTCAATAAAGTGACGAATTTTGACAGAATGGTGTCAGATCAATTTGTCTTGCTTCTTTTCGACAAGGATGCTTCTCCCCCTCGTGTGTCTGAGTTCTCTGCACCCTCCATGCAGCACCGAAATTGGCACTGAACGGAGTCACTTTCGTGAACGGCGTGAAACTTATTGTGATCGCGGCGGCACTTCATCTTTCGGTTTGTTGTTCTGCGCGTCTTTTATTCGTTCTGTACCGGCATGTATGTTTTGAGTTGTATGAAGTTCGCCGGGCTTTTGCTACGACCCAGTTTCTTCAGTGCTAAAGATGCTCATTTCGAAAATAAAATTGTAATATTCATACATTGAGACATTTTATTGAACTAACTTGAAACTTCGGATCTCCAACTGATGACGCCGGATCAGCGATCCGAAAGCTCATGACAGACCGATCCATCTGGTGAAGATGGTTCTTCAATGTTTGAGCTGCACCTTATAAGCCAATATGGAACAATTCCCTTCAATACCTGATTCGCCGGGTGGAGCGCGCCGGAGACATTCGTCGGCGTCGTTTCGAATTCGAGCAAGCGAACAAGAGCCGCTAATGCCGTCGACTGGTGAAGATGTTGCTCCAACGGCATATCGCCGCTTCTCGGTTATGACTCCTCAAAGTGGTGTCCAGTCTGACTCGATGCGTCGAGCTTCTGCTGCCTTGCTACAAGTCGGCGATCTGCGTGCGAGAAATTCTATTGTCGACGTTCGTCGGCATCTGGAGCTGCACCCTCTTCTCGAAGATGCCACTGCAGAGCTGGAGGCGCTGGCGGAAGAAGACGAAAGGGGAAGGGAGGAAGAATGGGCTACAGGCTTCCAGAAGAATCTGTATCAACTTGCCATGCAGGTCCCCGCTGTTCTTATTGTATGTCTCATATCGCTAATGATGGGGATACCGTTTGGAGTTTCTTATTTTCCGGTCGGTTGGTCTAGCAATGGTGCTGAGAGCGCGTCTGATGCATCCGACGAGTCTGTGGATGGTGTCAGTGGAGGTAGGTCATAGCCAAAGCGAAGAGTGCTGTTCATATCTTTGTTCATCGTCATCTTACCGTGAGCTTTGCTTATCTCTTCTCGTTGGGTGCCTTGTGGTAGTTTTCCCGTTGCCGGGCAAGGAAGCTCTAGGTATCCGAATGTTCCTCTTCGCCACGATTGTCGGTCAGGTTGCATATACCTTTGCGTCAAAGTTTAAGAATCCAGTCGCCTTGCAGATGGTTGAAAACGTCCCTTTTTGTCATGCTCTGGCTTTCACAGTGATTTCAGAGCAAGGGTGTGGTGTCGACGCGCTGTCTACGCTCTTCTTTCTGTTTGGCATGTCGTCGGTCGTTGTTGGAGCTACATTCTATGCACTCGGAAAATTGAAGTTGGGGCGTGTCGTCTACTACTTTCCTGCTCACGTGCTGATCGGTTGCATTGGTGGTATCGGTAAGTGCTTCAAGCTCTGTCCGACGGCGGCCGGTCGGATGGCCTAATCTCACTCCTCACTACCGGCCGAATGACAGGTGTATTCATCATCTTCACATCGATCGAGGTCACAATCGATTCTCCTTTCCGTCTCAGTACAGAGAGTCTCCAAATTCTTGTAGGAAAACTCAATCTGCTTGGTATCGTTGTGTTTTGGGAAGCTATTCTACGTGTATTTTCATATCTCAACACAGACAAATCGGGGCGACCCTTCTTCGTACTCTTGTCTCCTGTTTTCTTTTGCCTGATTACGCCCATGTTTTACTTAGGTTTGTGGCTATTTGATATTGATCAGTCAGCCGCTCAAGAAGCTGGTTACTTTTTTCCATCAGTAACAGAGTGCAACGCCAGTTCTGAGGAGTCTTGCGGTCAACTATCGCTACAGGCGATTATATTTGACGAGCACCTCTTTGACATTTGGCATGTGATTGATATTCGGAGCATTTCATGGAAGGCAGTGGCCAATGCTATCCCAACAATGGTTGCGCTTGCGGCATTTTCTCTCATCCATGTGCCCATCAATATTCCAAGCTTCGCCATCTCAACCAATGCAGGTAGGTACTCCGTGTACGCTATTTTGGCATAGAGTGAGGGTTGGACTTATCCCCTTGCCTCTGCCACTCTGCGGGTGCACGGTCCGCCGATAGATACGGACATGAATGCCGAGTTGATTGCGCACGGATATTCGAATTTCTTCTCGGGAATTTTTGGAGGTAAGCTCATTTCCCTTTGAGTGTCAGTTGTATCGTTGGACGCCCCCTAATGGTGAAGCGGCCTCTGTCGGACGAATGTATCGGAACTTCTAGGATTGCAAAACTACTTGTGTTACTCCAACTCAGTCTTGTACGCAAAATCAGGCGGCGAAGGGAAAGCTTCTTCTCTTGCCATAGCCAGCATAACGAGTGTACTCTTTGTGGTCGGTCCCTTTTTGGCAACCTATATTCCTCGGTGCATGGCTGGAACGTTACTGCTCCATCTTGGTGTTGATCTATTCCTGGAGGGTATCTATGATTGTAAGAGGCTTATGTTGAGTCTGTAAAGGACAACGTCTCCCATTCTCTCAGTTGCTCACTTGTCTTTACGCCAACACAGCAATAGGAAAATTCGACATGTTGGAGTACGCCGGAATCTGGGTAATCACGGCTGTCATGACATGGAAGGGCATGAGCGCGGCGCTCATTGCAGGCGTTATCTCTGCTCTGCTTACCTATGCGATGCAGTCGGTTGCCCATCATGACCCGATTCGAAAGACGATGACTGCTACAACCTTGCGAAGCAGCAAATGGAACAGGTCCCCGAAAGCTCTAGCTATTTTGGAGGACAAAATGACAGGCAGACATCGAATCTTAATCTTTCAGCTGCAGGGGACATGTAAGTGGACCATATGCGTTTAGGGTTGCGTGTCGTGTCTTGGCAGTATTCTTACCATAGTTTCCACACTCTTACTGTACGTGCGAGATAGATTTTCTTCGGTAATATTGCGCAGTTGACGGACGACATCAAGGAGACATTGGGCGAGCGTAGAGATACGGACAACGAGCCTTGGATAGTGAGTGGTCTCCATAATTCTCCATTTTCCATTGTTGACTATTACCGTCGACCTATCTCACAGTCACTAACATTCTTGCTTTGGTTTAGCTGATTCTTGATTTCACTCTTGTCGCCGGTATGGACTCTTCGGCAGCGCACGCCGTCGGGAAGCTGAAAGCGGTCTTGAATAGAGCTTTTGATGTACCAGTCACTCTGTTTGTTGCGGGAGACCCACTAGGCTTTCCTTGTGAATACAACCTAACGAAAGAGCTTTCGGCGGAAGATGATCTTCCAGTGTTTTACAGAAGCGAGGATAAAAGCCCGGGTGGTACCCATGGTAGTATGGCCCCGAGACGAGGCTCGATTCCCTTTGCTCGTGATCCTAACGCCATGAGAAATGGTTTGCTTCGACGAGGTTTTCCGAGGAATCGAGTCTGTCTTGACATGGACGAGGCGTTGAAGTTTGGTGAGGATGTACTTATTGCGAGAGCCGATCAGGAGTATTTGCGCACCGAAGAAGTAGCCTTCTCGGAAGGAATTGATGATTTACGAAACCTCGATTCCGACACTGCGATAGCGGGCTTACACCTATCGGCTGAAGCTGAGCGGGCAATCGCCAAGACGACCTTGCTCGAGCTTTGTCCAGGGGCAGAACAAAAGGACGGTACGTTCTACGAAACGAAGTGCGACTCTTTTCTTGAGCGAAGGCATGATCTCATCGTTGAATATGGTGCTATGCACTTGCAGTCGATCTCCTCTTTAGCAAGTTTCACAGGAAAGAGTACAATAAAAACGACATTCTTTGGTGTCAAGGCGACGAGTCTCATTGCGCCAAACTTATTTGTCAAGGCACCTTGATCTCCCGATTGGAGGGAACAGATACGGCGGAGATTGCGCGAAAGGGACACTTCATCGGCGAGCTAGGTCTTGTCTACGGATTGAAACGAATGACCAGTGTCGAATGCATGTCCCAAAAGTCGGTTGTTTTTGCTTTGGAGCGACATGATTGGGAGTGGCTGGTTGAAAAACACCCCAGAGTCGCTCGACTGCTTGATTTAATTGTCATTCGATACTTGACGCAACGTTGCCAGCATGTCAGCAACAGAATCTGGACCACTCGTTGCGTCCCGGTATAATGTCGCCAGAAAACATTGAACTGAGAGCCATGAAGCGAAAGAGGTCGTAATGTGCTGTGATTTGTGTCCGTACAGTTCGTTTGCTCAATTCCCCCGTTGCCTCAATGTTCTCATGAGCCGAACTCTCTCCCGTTTGCGATGAGTTCTGTTTGCTGCCTATAGTTCAAAGAGAGAGAGAGAGCCTTGCAGGAATCCTGATCGCCATAGTATACTCCAAGCTAGTACATCAAGTCACATAAAGATCACGAAGACGCCAAGAAGTCAGGAGAGGCGCCCCACGACTGTCAGTTCTGGCGTCATCGATTCGGTACGATTCGAACGATGTTCGCAGGAACAGACGAACATGCCTTGACAAAGCACTACGCAGCGCGATTTCACGTTTGGGAACACTTCGATTCGTTTCTGTACGACGACGATGAGAAACCTTAGCTAGCCAGCTAGCTAGTAGATGTTCTGAACTCTTTTTAATTCCGTATTAGGTTTGTACATGGGTTTGGAATGCACTTGAGATGATGAAGTATTTAGTAATGGACTAACTATGGTAAAGGCTCGCGAGTCTTGTTTCTTCCCTGGCTGCGGCTTAACAGTAGTGTCTGTTGACGCAAAACGCTCTATTTGAGGTCCGACAGGGAATCATCTGCATCCCGAGAGGGCTGCGGATCATCAGATGGGGATTTAGCGCTAGGAAGAGTCGAGAAGGGATGGAAGCAAGTGAGTGAACAGGCAATGAAAAACAAACCAATGACCACTTGCCATGCATGTGTGGCTGAACTTACCCATCTTCCAAAATCGCCTGAAGCTGCTGCTCGGGGCTGGGGCCGGCCCAATCGTATGGGGCCAGCACTGCGTTCCAGAGTTGCGTCTCACTCAGAATGTGATCCAATCTCGCTGCCTCGTCACTCAGAATGTGATCCAATCTCGCTGCCTC